>JABBCR010000620.1:0-79788 GCA_014849445.1 Cercopithecus mona
AGAGGAGCAGGCCCACATCCCAGAAGAGGCTTGAATCTTTGCAGGGCTCTTCCCTGAGGAAAGAAGCCACACCACGACACAGGCTGAAAGAGGAAGCCGGGAACGGGAGATGGCCACAATCCCAGTCACTGGAACGCTGGCCTCACTGGACAAGCCACCCGTTTGGCGCCACTCCCCTTAAGCCCGTGGGGGTGGCACGGTGCGGTACCCCGCCCGGGCTCTGGCCTCTGCTCCGTCGTCCCTCTGGCTGTGTATCCCCTGTTTCTCCGGGCCATAGATGCTTCTTGGTCTGGCTGGATGTCTTCCATAAGGATCATTTCCCAGTCCATCAGGGAGACACTTCCTGGAGATCCCTGTCATGATGGTTTCTCTCTCCAAACCTGCTTCGGTTTGAGCCGATTTCCACCGGGGGAGGGGGAGCTTCAGGGCGCCTGCTGGGGTCTCAGGACTCCGCTTCAGATCCGATTCTGGACCCCTCCGGGTGAGAAAGCATGGGCTGAGCACACCTAGTGAGGCAGGCAGGGCCTCGCTGCAGCCCACAATCATCCCATGGGCCTCAAGGCGTGCCGTCAACTCAAAGTTCACTGACCCATCTGAGCCCTCTGCCTGCCTGCTCCTTGGAATGAGAAGTCCTTGTCTTCTGGGACAGGTGCTGTCGCCTTTCCTCTGCACATCCAGTCTCATTCCTGAGAGTGAGACTCCCCTCTGCTCCTGGGTGGACTGAGCCCCTGAAACTTTTGGCCCGCTGCTAGATCCCAGGCGTTCTTTGATTTTCCCTGGCATTCATGGAAAGGTCACCTGTGCCCCCCTTCCACCAGGCACATGCCTGCACCCCATTGTTTCTTTCGCCATCGCCCCGTGTGCCCTCACTGACACACGTTCACACCATCTGCTCTAGGGTACGCCAGTGCCACGCATTGGCTCCACCTCGGAAACGCCCCTGGACCTGTTTACACGTGTCCTGGAAAGCGCAATCAGCCTGAAGGAGCCCCAGGCCCTTCAGAATCACGGCAGGCCACTGCTCTTTCAAAGGAGGGAGGCACAGGGCTCACGGGTCAGTGAATTTTCAGCTGACACTACGTCTTGAGGCCCATGGGATGATTCTGGGCTGCAGCCAGGCCCTGCCTGCCTCAGTCCATGTGCTCAGCCCATCCATTCTCAGCCGGAGGGGTCCAGAATCGGATCTGACGGGGGGGTCGTGAGATGACCCCAGCAGGTGCCCTGAAGCTCCCCCTCCCCCGGTGGAAATCGGCTCAAGGAGGTGCTGAAGACAGGACTCCTGGAGGTCTTGGGTTTCCACCTGGGACGCCGCCCGCGGCCCCCTCTCCCACGCGGCCCCCTACCGGACCCCGGATCCAGCCGCTGCCAAGGCTGCAGCAGGAGAGCCCCTGGCGCCCAGAGGCCGCCATCGGTTAAAGGGGACGCAGCCTGACTGTGCTCAGCGGAGCGAGGGGCGGCCCAGCCAATGCGCATGCGCGAGGCGCGAGCGGACGGTGGGCTGCCGTCACAGTGGTTCCCACGGTTGTCACAGAAACCACGCCCCGAGTTTGGCAAACAGGAGCCCTCCGTGGCAGCGCTTGGGTGTCGGGGCTCCGAGGCCCATGGGATGATTCCGGGCTGCAGCCAGGCCCTGCCTGCCTCAGTCCATGTGCTCAGCCTATCCATTCTCAGCCAGAGGGGTCCAGAATCGGATCTGACGGGGGGGTCGTGAGATGACCCCAGCAGGTGCCCTGAAGCTCCCCCTCCCCCGGTGGAAATCGGCTCAAGGAGGTGCTGAAGACAGGACTCGTGGGGGTCTTGGGTTTCCACCTGGGACGCCGCCCACGGCCCCCTCTCCCACGCGGCCCCCTACCGGACCCCGGATCCAGCCGCTGCCAAGACTGCAGCAGGAGAGCCCCTGGCGCCCAGCGGCCGCCATCGGTTAAAGGGGACGCAGCCTGACTGTGCTCAGCGGAGCGCGGGGCGGCCCAGCCAATGCGCATGCGCGAAGCGCCAGCGGACGGGGGGGCTGATGTCACAGTGTTTCCCACGGTTGTCACGGAAACCACGCGCCGAGCTTGGCAAACAGGAGCCCTCCGTGGCAGTGCTTGGGTGTCGGGACTCCGAGGCTCCAGCCTGACCTCTCCACGGGGTCGACAGGACTGTCTCCGGGCGCCAGCAGTCGTGGCAAAGGGCTGACCAGATTGCTGAAAGCACAGGCGGAGTCCGAGGGAAGCAGCGCGGCATCCCAGCCTCAGGCCCGCCCGGACGCTGTTCGGGTGAGTCTCCCCAGAAGTCGTGCCCTCGGGATCTGGAGGACGGGGCGGCCTGCAGGCCCGTGGGCTGCTCTCTCAAAGGAGGGTCGTTCTGGTCGAGAGTGGTACCCCGTAGCCACAGCGGCTGCCTGGGGGTGTTTGTTTCTGCGCCACTGCTCTATGACTCTGTGTGTGTGTGTGTGTGTGTGTGTGTGTGTATGTGTGTGTGTGTGTGTATGTGTGTCTCCCGTTTTCGATTCTCTCTCTGTCTCTCACTCTCTGTGAGTTTCTTGCCCTCTCTCTGTCGGTTGACGTGTATGTGTGTGTGTGTGCGTGTGTGTGTGTTTGCAGGAATGCGCCCTGTGCGCCGAAAAGCGATTTCTTGCCGGTCGGCATGTGTTTGGGAAGCCTCCTTCCGAGTCTCTGCCTGGGTCGTGTGTCCCCTTTGCAAGCGTTTTCTCGGCGGTTCCACTTGGGTTTCTGAAGGCCTCGACCACCTGAGGAGATGCGTGGCTCCCGGAGCAGCTGAAATGTCATCCCCATCCCGTGCGGCCTCTTTTCTGGGATCAAGACGAACACACTCCAGCCACGGACAAAAGCCGCACGGGAGCTCATTGTCCTGCAGGAGAGGAGCAGGCCCACATCACAGAAGAGGCTTGAATCTTTGCAGGGCTCTTCCCTGAGAAAAGAAGCCACACCACGACACAGGCTGAAAGAGGAAGGAAGCCGGGAACAGGAGACGGCCACAATCCCAGTCACTGGAACGCTGGCCTCACTGGACAAGCCACCCATTTGGCACCACTCCCCTTAAGCCCGTGGGGGTGGCACGGTGCGGTACCCCGCCCGGGCTCTGGCCTCTGCTCCGTCGTCCCTCTGGCTGTGTATCCCCTGTTTCTTCGGGGCATAGATGCTTCTTGGTCTGGCTGGATGTCTTCCATAAGGATCATTTCCCAGTCCATCAGGGAGACACTTCCTGGAGATCCCTGTCATGATCGTTTCTCTCTCCAAACCTGCTTCGGTTTGAGCCGATTTCCACCGGGGGAGGGGGAGCTTCAGGGCACCTGCTGGGGTCTCAGGACTCCGCTTCAGATCCGATTCTGGACCCCTCCGGGTGAGAAAGCATGGGCTGAGCACACCTAGTGAGGCAGGCAGGGCCTCGCTGCAGCCCACAATCATCCCATGGGCCTCAAGGCGTGCCGTCAACTCAAAGTTCACTGACCCATCTGAGCCCTCTGCCTGCCTCCCTCCTTGGGAAGACAAGTCCTTGTCTTCTGGGACAGGTGCTGTCGCCTTTCCTCTGCACATCCAGTCTCATTCCTGAGAGTGAGACTCCCCTCTGCTCCTGGGTGGACTGAGCCCCTGAAACTTTTGGCCCGCTGCTAGATCCCAGGCGTTCTTTGATTTTCCCTGGCATTCATGGAAAGGTCACCTGTGCCCCCCTTCCACCAGGCACATGCCTGCACCCCATTGTTTCTTTCACATCGCCTGTGCCCTCACTGACACACGTTCACACCATCTGCTCTAGGGTACGCCAGTGCCACGCATTGGCTCCACCTCGGAAACGCCCCTGGACCTGTTTACACGTGTCCTGGAAAGCGCAATCAGCCCGAAGGAGCCCCAGGCCCTTCAGAATCAAGGCAGGCCAATGCTCTTTCAAAGGAGGGAGGCACAGGGCTCACGGGTCAGTGAATTTTCAGCTGACACCACGCCTTGAGGCCCATGGGATGATTCTGGGCTGCAGCCAGGCCCTGCCTGCCTCAGTCCATGTGCTCAGCCCATCCATTCTCAGCCGGAGGGGTCCAGAATCGGATCTGACGGGGGGGTCGTGAGATGACCCCAGCAGGTGCCCTGAAGCTCCCCCTCCCCCGGTGGAAATCGGCTCAAGGAGGTGCTGAAGACAGGACTCGTGGGGGTCTTGGGTTTCCACCTGGGACGCCGCCCGCGGCCCCCTCTCCCACGCGGCCCCCTACCGGACCCCGGATCCAGCCGCTGCCAAGGCTGCAGCAGGAGAGCCCCTGGCGCCCAGAGGCCGCCATCGGTTAAAGGGGACGCAGCCTGACTGTGCTCAGCGGAGCGAGGGGCGGCCCAGCCAATGCGCATGCGCGAGGCGCGAGCGGACGGTGGGCTGCCGTCACAGTGGTTCCCACGGTTGTCACAGAAACCACGCCCCGAGTTTGGCAAACAGGAGCCCTCCGTGGCAGCGCTTGGGTGTCGGGGCTCCGAGGCCCATGGGATGATTCCGGGCTGCAGCCAGGCCCTGCCTGCCTCAGTCCATGTGCTCAGCCTATCCATTCTCAGCCAGAGGGGTCCAGAATCGGATCTGACGGGGGGGTCGTGAGATGACCCCAGCAGGTGCCCTGAAGCTCCCCCTCCCCCGGTGGAAATCGGCTCAAGGAGGTGCTGAAGACAGGACTCGTGGGGGTCTTGGGTTTCCACCTGGGACGCCGCCCACGGCCCCCTCTCCCACGCGGCCCCCTACCGGACCCCGGATCCAGCCGCTGCCAAGACTGCAGCAGGAGAGCCCCTGGCGCCCAGCGGCCGCCATCGGTTAAAGGGGACGCAGCCTGACTGTGCTCAGCGGAGCGCGGGGCGGCCCAGCCAATGCGCATGCGCGAAGCGCCAGCGGACGGGGGGGCTGATGTCACAGTGTTTCCCACGGTTGTCACGGAAACCACGCGCCGAGCTTGGCAAACAGGAGCCCTCCGTGGCAGTGCTTGGGTGTCGGGACTCCGAGGCTCCAGCCTGACCTCTCCACGGGGTCGACAGGACTGTCTCCGGGCGCCAGCAGTCGTGGCAAAGGGCTGACCAGATTGCTGAAAGCACAGGCGGAGTCCGAGGGAAGCAGCGCGGCATCCCAGCCTCAGGCCCGCCCGGACGCTGTTCGGGTGAGTCTCCCCAGAAGTCGTGCCCTCGGGATCTGGAGGACGGGGCGGCCTGCAGGCCCGTGGGCTGCTCTCTCAAAGGAGGGTCGTTCTGGTCGAGAGTGGTACCCCGTAGCCACAGCGGCTGCCTGGGGGTGTTTGTTTCTGCGCCACTGCTCTATGACTCTGTGTGTGTGTGTGTGTGTGTGTGTGTGTGTGTGTGTGTGTGTATGTGTGTCTCCCGTTTTCGATTCTCTCTCTGTCTCTCACTCTCTGTGAGTTTCTTGCCCTCTCTCTGTCGGTTGACGTGTATGTGTGTGTGTGTGCGTGTGTGTGTGTTTGCAGGAATGCGCCCTGTGCGCCGAAAAGCGATTTCTTGCCGGTCGGCATGTGTTTGGGAAGCCTCCTTCCGAGTCTCTGCCTGGGTCGTGTGTCCCCTTTGCAAGCGTTTTCTCGGCGGTTCCACTTGGGTTTCTGAAGGCCTCGACCACCTGAGGAGATGCGTGGCTCCCGGAGCAGCTGAAATGTCATCCCCATCCCGTGCGGCCTCTTTTCTGGGATCAAGACGAACACACTCCAGCCACGGACAAAAGCCGCACGGGAGCTCATTGTCCTGCAGGAGAGGAGCAGGCCCACATCACAGAAGAGGCTTGAATCTTTGCAGGGCTCTTCCCTGAGAAAAGAAGCCACACCACGACACAGGCTGAAAGAGGAAGGAAGCCGGGAACAGGAGACGGCCACAATCCCAGTCACTGGAACGCTGGCCTCACTGGACAAGCCACCCGTTTGGCACCACTCCCCTTAAGCCCGTGGGGGTGGCACGGTGCGGTACCCCGCCCGGGCTCTGGCCTCTGCTCCGTCGTCCCTCTGGCTGTGTATCCCCTGTTTCTTCGGGGCATAGATGCTTCTTGGTCTGGCTGGATGTCTTCCATAAGGATCATTTCCCAGTCCATCAGGGAGACACTTCCTGGAGATCCCTGTCATGATCGTTTCTCTCTCCAAACCTGCTTCGGTTTGAGCCGATTTCCACCGGGGGAGGGGGAGCTTCAGGGCACCTGCTGGGGTCTCAGGACTCCGCTTCAGATCCGATTCTGGACCCCTCCGGGTGAGAAAGCATGGGCTGAGCACACCTAGTGAGGCAGGCAGGGCCTCGCTGCAGCCCACAATCATCCCATGGGCCTCAAGGCCTGCTGTCAACTCAAAGTTCACTGACCCATCTGAGCCCTCTGCCTCCCTCCTCCTTGGAAAGACAAGTCCTTGTCTTCTGGGACAGGTGCTGTCGCCTTTCCTCTGCACATCCAGTCTCATTCCTGAGAGTGAGACTCCCCTCTGCTCCTGGGTGGACTGAGCCCCTGAAACTTTTGGCCCGCTGCTAGATCCCAGGCGTTCTTTGATTTTCCCTGGCATTCATGGAAAGGTCACCTGTGCCCCCCTTCCACCAGGCACATGCCTGCACCCCATTGTTTCTTTCGCCATCGCCCCGTGTGCCCTCACTGACACACGTTCACACCATCTGCTCTAGGGTACGCCAGTGCCACGCATTGGCTCCACCTCGGAAACGCCCCTGGACCTGTTTACAGGTGTCCTGGAAAGCGAAATCAGCTTGAAGGAGCCCCAGACCCTTCAGAATCAGGGCAGGCCACTGCTCGTTCAAAGGAGGGAGGCACAGGGCTCACGGGTCAGTGAATTTTCAGCTGACACCACGCCTTGAGGCCCATGGGATGATTCTGGGCTGCAGCCAGGCCCTGCCTGCCTCAGTCCATGTGCTCAGCCCATCCATTCTCAGCCGGAGGGGTCCAGAATCGGATCTGACGGGGGGGTCGTGAGATGACCCCAGCAGGTGCCCTGAAGCTCCCCCTCCCCCGGTGGAAATCGGCTCAAGGAGGTGCTGAAGACAGGACTCCTGGAGGTCTTGGGTTTCGACCTGGGACGCCGCCCGCGGCCCCCTCTCCCACGCGGCCCCCTACCGGACCCCGGATCCAGCCGCTGCCAAGGCTGCAGCAGGAGAGCCCCTGGCGCCCAGCGGCCGCCATCGGTTAAAGGGGACGCAGCCTGACTGTGCGCAGCGGAGCGCGGGGCGGCCCAGCCAATGCGCATGCGCGAGGCGCGAGCGGACGGTGGGCTGCCGTCACAGTGGTTCCCACGGTTGTCACAGAAACCGCGCCCGGAGCTTGGCAAACAGGAGCCCTCCGTGGCAGTGCTTGGGTGTCGGGGCTCCGAGGCCCATGGGATGATTCCGGGCTGCAGCCAGGCCCTGCCTGCCTCAGTCCATGTGCTCAGCCCATCCATTCTCAGCCGGAGGGGTCCAGAATCGGATCTGACTGGGGGGTCGAGAGATGACCCCAGCAGGTGCCCTGAAGCTCCCCCTCCCCCGGTGGAAATCAGCTCAAGGAGGTGCTGAAGACAGGACTCCTGGGGGTCTTGGGTTTCGACCTGGGACGCCGCCCCCGGCCCCCTCTCCCACGCGGCCCCCTACCGGACCCCGGATCCAGCCGCTGCCAAGGCTGCAGCAGGAGAGCCCCTGGCGCCCAGCGGCCGCCATCGGTTAAAGGGGACGCAGCCTGAGTGTGCGCAGCGGAGCGCGGGGCGGCCCAGCCAATGCGCATGCGCGAAGCGCGAGCGGCCAGGGGGCTGATGTCACAGTGGTTCCCACGGTTGTCACGGAAACCACGCCCCGAGCTTGGCAAACAGGAGCCCTCCGTGGCAGTGCTTGGGTGTCGGGGCTCCGAGGCTCCAGCCTGACCTCTCCACGGGGTCGACAGGACTGTCTCCGGGCGCCAGCAGTCGTGGCAAAGGGCTGACCAGATTGCTGAAAGCACAGGCGGAGTCCGAGGGAAGCAGCGCCGCATCCCAGCCTCAGGCCCGCCCGGACGCTGTTCGGGTGAGTCTCCCCAGAAGTCGTGCCCTAGGGATCTCGAGGACGGGGCGGCCTGCAGGCCCGTGGGCTGCTCTCTCAACCGAGGGTCGTTCTGGTCGAGAGTGGAACCCCGTAGCCACAGCGGCTGCCTGGGGGTGTTTGTTTCTGCGCCACTGCTCTATGACTGTGTGTGTGTGTGTGTGTGTGTGTGTGTGTGTATGTGTGTCTCCCATTTTCGATTCTCTCTCTGTCTCTCACTCTCTGTGAGTTTCTTGCCCTCTCTCTGTCGGTTGACGTGTATGTGTGTGTGTGTGTGCGTGTGTGTGTGTTTGCAGGAATGCGCCCTGTGCGCCGAAAAGCGGTTTCTTGCCGGTCGGCATGTCTTTGGGAAGCCTCCTTCCGAGTCTCTGCCTGGGTCGTGTGTCCCCTTTGCAAGCGTTTTCTCGGCGGTTCCACTTGGGTTTCTGAAGGCCTGGACCACCTGAGGAGATGCGTGGCTCCCGGAGCAGTTGAAATGTCATCCCCATCCCGTGCGGCCTCTTTTCTGGGATCAAGACGAACACACTCCAGCCACGGACAAAAGCCGCACGGGAGCTCATTGTCCTGCAGGAGAGGAGCAGGCCCACATCACAGAAGAGGCTTGAATCTTTGCAGGGCTCTTCCCTGAGAAAAGAAGCCACACCACGACACAGGCTGAAAGAGGAAGCCGGGAACAGGAGACGGCCACAATCCCAGTCACTGGAACGCTGGCCTCACTGGACAAGCCACCCGTTTGGCACCACTCCCCTTAAGCCCGTGGGGGTGGCACGGTGCGGTACCCCGCCCGGGCTCTGGCCTCTGCTCCGTCGTCCCTCTGGCTGTGTATCCCCTGTTTCTTCGGGGCATAGATGCTTCTTGGTCTGGCTGGATGTCTTCCATAAGGATCATTTCCCAGTCCATCAGGGAGACACTTCCTGGAGATCCCTGTCATGATCGTTTCTCTCTCCAAACCTGCTTCGGTTTGAGCCGATTTCCACCGGGGGAGGGGGAGCTTCAGGGCACCTGCTGGGGTCTCAGGACTCCGCTTCAGATCCGATTCTGGACCCCTCCGGGTGAGAAAGCATGGGCTGAGCACACCTAGTGAGGCAGGCAGGGCCTCGCTGCAGCCCACAATCATCCCATGGGCCTCAAGGCGTGCCGTCAACTCAAAGTTCACTGACCCATCTGAGCCCTCTGCCTGCCTCCCTCCTTGGGAAGACAAGTCCTTGTCTTCTGGGACAGGTGCTGTCGCCTTTCCTCTGCACATCCAGTCTCATTCCTGAGAGTGAGACTCCCCTCTGCTCCTGGGTGGACTGAGCCCCTGAAACTTTTGGCCCGCTGCTAGATCCCAGGCGTTCTTTGATTTTCCCTGGCATTCATGGAAAGGTCACCTGTGCCCCCCTTCCACCAGGCACATGCCTGCACCCCATTGTTTCTTTCGCCATCGCCCCGTGTGCCCTCACTGACACACGTTCACACCATCTGCTCTAGGGTACGCCAGTGCCACGCATTGGCTCCACCTCGGAAACGCCCCTGTACCTGTTTACACGTGTACTGGAAAGAGAAATAATCCTGAAGGAGCCCCAGGCCCTTCAGAATCACGGCAGGCCACTGCTCTTTCAAAGGAGGGAGGCACAGGGCTCACGGGTCAGTGAATTTTCAGCTGACACCACGCCTTGAGGCCCATGGGATGATTCTGGGCTGCAGCCAGGCCCTGCCTGCCTCAGTCCATGTGCTCAGCCCATCCATTCTCAGCCGGAGGGGTCCAGAATCGGATCTGACGGGGGGGTCGTGAGATGACCCCAGCAGGTGCCCTGAAGCTCCCCCTCCCCCGGTGGAAATCGGCTCAAGGAGGTGCTGAAGACAGGACTCCTGGAGGTCTTGGGTTTCCACCTGGGACGCCGCCCGCGGCCCCCTCTCCCACGCGGCCCCCTACCGGACCCCGGATCCAGCCGCTGCCAAGGCTGCAGCAGGAGAGCCCCTGGCGCCCAGCGGCCGCCATCGGTTAAAGGGGACGCAGCCTGACTGTGCTCAGCGGAGCGAGGGGCGGCCCAGCCAATGCGCATGCGCGAGGCGCGAGCGGACGGTGGGCTGCCGTCACAGTGGTTCCCACGGTTGTCACAGAAACCACGCCCCGAGTTTGGCAAACAGGAGCCCTCCGTGGCAGCGCTTGGGTGTCGGGGCTCCGAGGCCCATGGGATGATTCCGGGCTGCAGCCAGGCCCTGCCTGCCTCAGTCCATGTGCTCAGCCCATCCATTCTCAGCCGGAGGGGTCCAGAATCGGATCTGACGGGGGGGGCGTGAGATGACCCCAGCAGGTGCCCTGAAGCTCCCCCTCCCCCGGTGGAAATCGGCTCAAGGAGGTGCTGAAGACAGGACTCCTGGTGGTCTTGGGTTTCCACCTGGGACGCCGCCCACGGCCCCCTCTCCCACGCGGCCCCCTACCGGACCCCGGATCCAGCCGCTGCCAAGGCTGCAGCAGGAGAGCCCCTGGCGCCCAGCGGCCGCCATCGGTTAAAGGGGACGCAGCCTGACTGTGCTCAGCGGAGCGCGGGGCGGCCCAGCCAATGCGCATGCGCGAAGCGCGATCGGCCAGGGGGCTGATGTCACAGGGGTTCCCACGGTTGTCACGGAAACCACGCCACGAGCTTGGCAAAAAGGAGCCCTCAGTGGCAGGGCGGGGGTGTCGGGGATCCGAGGCTCCAGCAGGACCTCTCCACGGGGTCGACAGGACTCTCACCGAGCGCCAGCAGTCGTGGCAAGGCTGACCAGATTGCTGAAAGCACAGGCGGAGTCCGAGGAAGCAGCGCGCATCCCAGCCTCAGGCCCGCCCGGACGCTGTTCGGGTGAGTCTCCCAGAAGTCGTGCCCTCGGGATCTCGAGGACGGGGCGGCCTGCAGGCCCGTGGGCTGCTCTCTCAACCGAGGGTCGTTCTGGTCGAGAGTGGAACCCCGTAGCCACAGCGGCTGCCTGGGGGTGTTTGTTTCTGCGCCACTGCTCTATGACTGTGTGTGTGTGTGTGTGTGTGTGTGTGTGTGTGTGTGTGTGTGTCTCACATTTTCGAGTCTCTCTGTCTCTCACTCTCTGTGAGTTTCTTGCCCTCTCTCTGTCTGTTGACGTGTATGTGTGTGTGCGCGCGTGTTTGTGTGTTTGCAGGAATGCGCCCTGTGCGCCGAAAAGCGATTTCTTGCCGGTCGGCATGTCTTTGGGAAGCCTCCTTCCGAGTCTCTGCCTGGGTCGTGTGTCCCCTTTGCAAGCGTTTTCTCGGCGGTTCCACTTGGGTTTCTGAAGGCCTGGACCACCTGAGGAGATGCGTGGCTCCCGGAGCAGTTGAAATGTCATCCCCATCCCGTGCGGCCTCTTTTCTGGGATCAAGACGAACACACTCCAGCCACGGACAAAAGCCGCACGGGAGCTCATTGTCCTGCAGGAGAGGAGCAGGCCCACATCACAGAAGAGGCTTGAATCTTTGCAGGGCTCTTCCCTGAGAAAAGAAGCCACACCACGACACAGGCTGAAAGAGGAAGCCGGGAACGGGAGACGGCCACAATCCCAGTCACTGGAACGCTGGCCTCACTGGACAAGCCACCCGTTTGGCACCACTCCCCTTAAGCCCGTGGGGGTGGCACGGTGCGGTACCCCGCCCGGGCTCTGGCCTCTGCTCCGTCGTCCCTCTGGCTGTGTATCCCCTGTTTCTCCGGGGCATAGATGCTTCTTGGTCTGGCTGGATGTCTTCCATAAGGATCATTTCCCAGTCCATCAGGGAGACACTTCCTGGAGATCCCTGTCCTGATCGTTTCTCTCTCCAAACCTGCTTGGGTTTGAGCCGATTTCCACCGGGGGAGGGGGAGCTTCAGGGCGCCTGCTGGGGTCTCAGGACTCCGCTTCAGATCCGATTCTGGACCCCTCCGGGTGAGAAAGCATGGGCTGAGCACACCTAGTGAGGCAGGCAGGGCCTCGCTGCAGCCCACAATCATCCCATGGGCCTCAAGGCCTGCTGTCAACTCAAAGTTCACTGACCCATCTGAGCCCTCTGCCTCCCTCCTCCTTGGAAAGACAAGTCCTTGTCTTCTGGGACAGGTGCTGTCGCCTTTCCTCTGCACATCCAGTCTCATTCCTGAGAGTGAGACTCCCCTCTGCTCCTGGGTGGACTGAGCCCCTGAAACTTTTGGCCCGCTGCTAGATCCCAGGCGTTCTTTGATTTTCCCTGGCATTCATGGAAAGGTCACCTGTGCCCCCCTTCCACCAGGCACATGCCTGCACCCCATTGTTTCTTTAGACATATCCCCGTGTGCCCTCACTGACACACGTTCACACCATCTGCTCTAGGGTACGCCAGTGCCACGCATTGGCTCCACCTCGGAAACGCCCCTGGACCTGTTTACACGTGTCCTGGAAAGCGCAATCAGCCCGAAGGAGCCCCAGGCCCTTCAGAATCAAGGCAGGCCAATGCTCTTTCAAAGGAGGGAGGCACAGGGCTCACGGGTCAGTGAATTTTCAGCTGACACCACGCCTTGAGGCCCATGGGATGATTCTGGGCTGCAGCCAGGCCCTGCCTGCCTCAGTCCATGTGCTCAGCCCATCCATTCTCAGCCGGAGGGGTCCAGAATCGGATCTGACGGGGGGGTCGTGAGATGACCCCAGCAGGTGCCCTGAAGCTCCCCCTCCCCCGGTGGAAATCGGCTCAAGGAGGTGCTGAAGACAGGACTCCTGGAGGTCTTGGGTTTCCACCTGGGACGCCGCCCGCGGCCCCCTCTCCCACGCGGCCCCCTACCGGACCCCGGATCCAGCCGCTGCCAAGGCTGCAGCAGGAGAGCCCCTGGCGCCCAGCGGCCGCCATCGGTTAAAGGGGACGCAGCCTGACTGTGCTCAGCGGAGTGAGGGGCGGCCCAGCCAATGCGCATGCGCGAGGCGCGAGCGGACGGTGGGCTGCCGTCACAGTGGTTCCCACGGTTGTCACAGAAACCACGCCCCGAGCTTGGCAAACAGGAGCCCTCCGTGGCAGTGCTTGGGTGTCGGGGCTCCGAGGCCCATGGGATGATTCCGGGCTGCAGCCAGGCCCTGCCTGCCTCAGTCCATGTGCTCAGCCCATCCATTCTCAGCCGGAGGGGTCCAGAATCGGATCTGACGGGGGGTCGTGAGATGACCCCAGCAGGTGCCCTGAAGCTCCCCCTCCCCCGGTGGAAATCGGCTCAAGGAGGTGCTGAAGACAGGACTCCTGGGGGTCTTGGGTTTCGACCTGGGACGCCGCCCACGGCCCCCTCTCCCACGCGGCCCCCTACCGGACCCCGGATCCAGCCGCTGACAAGGCTGCAGCAGGAGAGCCCCTGGCGCCCACCGGCCGCCATCGGTTAAAGGGGACGCAGCCTGACTGTGCTCAGGGGAGCGCGGGGCGGCCCAGCCAATGCGCATGCGCGAAGCGCGAGCGGACCGGGGGGGCTGATGTCACAGTGGTTCCCACGGTTGTCACGGAAACCACGCCCCGAGCTTGGCAAACAGGAGCCCTCCGTGGCAGTGCTTGGGTGTCGGGGCTCCGAGGCTCCAGCCTGACCTCTCCACGGGGTCGACAGGACTGTCTCCGGGCGCCAGCAGTCCTGGCAAAGGGCTGACCAGATTGCTGAAAGCACAGGCGGAGTCCGAGGGAAGCAGCGCCGCATCCCAGCCTCAGGCCCGCCCGGACGCTGTTCGGGTGAGTCTCCCCAGAAGTCGTGCCCCCGGGATCTGGAGGACGGGGCGGCCTGCAGGCCGGTGGGATGCTCTCTCAACCGAGGGTCGTTCTGGTCGAGAGTGGAACCCCGTAGCCACAGCGGCTGCCTGGGGTTGTTTGTTTCTGCGCCACTGCTCTGTGACTCTGTGTGTGTGTGTGTGTGTGTGTGTGTGTGTGTGTGTGTCTCCCATTTTCGATTCTCTCTCTGTCTCTCACTCTCTGTGAGTTTCTTGCCCTCTCTCTGTCGGTTGACGTGTATGTGTGTGTGTGCGTGTGTGTGTGTTTGCAGGAATGCGCCCTGTGCGCCGAAAAGCGATTTCTTGCCGGTCGGCATGTCTTTGGGAAGCCTCCTTCCGAGTCTCTGCCTGGGTCGTGTGTCCCCTTTGCAACCGTTTTCTCGGCGGTTCCACTTGGGTTTCTGAAGGCCTGGACCACATGAGGAGATGCGTGGCTCCCGGAGCAGTTGAAATGTCATCCCCATCCCGTGCGGCCTCTTTTCTGGGATCAAGACGAACACACTCCAGCCACGGCCAAAAGCCGCACGGGAGCTCATTGTCCTGCAGGAGAGGAGCAGGCCCACATCACAGAAGAGGCTTGAATCTTTGCAGGGCTCTTGCCTGAGAAAAGAAGCCACACCACGATACAGGCTGAAAGAGGAAGCCGGGAACGGGAGACGGCCACAATCCCAGTCACTGGAACGCTGGCCTCACTGGACAAGCCACCCGTTTGGCACCACTCCCCTTAAGCCCGTGGGGGTGGCACGGTGCGGTACCCCGCCCGGGCTCTGGCCTCTGCTCCGTCGTCCCTCTGGCTGTGTATCCCCTGTTTCTCCGGGGCATAGATGCTTCTTGGTCTGGCTGGATGTCTTCCATAAGGATCATTTCCCAGTCCATCAGGGAGACACTTCCTGGAGATCCCTGTCATGATCGTTTCTCTCTCCAAACCTGCTTCGGTTTGAGCCGATTTCCACCGGGGGAGGGGGAGCTTCAGGGCGCCTGCTGGGGTCTCAGGACTCCGCTTCAGATCCGATTCTGGACCCCTCCGGGTGAGAAAGCATGGGCTGAGCACACCTAGTGAGGCAGGCAGGGCCTCGCTGCAGCCCACAATCATCCCATGGGCCTCAAGGCCTGCTGTCAACTCAAAGTTCACTGACCCATCTGAGCCCTCTGCCTCCCTCCTCCTTTGAAAGACAAGTCCTTGTCTTCTGGGACAGGTGCTGTCGCTTTTCCTCTGCACATCCAGTCTCATTCCTGAGAGTGAGACTCCCCTCTGTTCCTGGGTGGACTGAGCCCCTGAAACGTTTGGCCCGCTGCTAGATCCCAGGCGTTCTTTGATTTTCCCTGGCATTCATGGAAAGGTCACCTGTGCCCCCTTCAACCAGGCACATGCCTGCACCCCATTGTTTCTTTCACCATCGCCCCGTGTGCCCTCACTGACACACGTTCACACCATCTGCTCTAGGGTACGCCAGTGCCACGCATTGGCTCCACCTCGGAAACGCCCCTGGACCTGTTTACACGTGTCCTGGAAAGCGCAATCAGCCTGAAGGAGCCCCAGGCCCTTCAGAATCACGGCAGGCCACTGCTCTTTCAAAGGAGGGAGGCACAGGGCTCACGGGTCAGTGAATTTTCAGCTGACACCACGCCTTGAGGCCCATGGGATGATTCTGGGCTGCAGCCAGGCCCTGCCTGCCTCAGTCCATGTGCTCAGCCCATCCATTCTCAGCCGGAGGGGTCCAGAATCGGATCTGACGGGGGGGTCGTGAGATGACCCCAGCAGGTGCCCTGAAGCTCCCCCTCCCCCGGTGGAAATCGGCTCAAGGAGGTGCTGAAGACAGGACTCCTGGAGGTCTTGGGTTTCCACCTGGGACGCCGCCCGCGGCCCCCTCTCCCACGCGGCCCCCTACCGGACCCCGGATCCAGCCGCTGCCAAGGCTGCAGCAGGAGAGCCCCTGGCGCCCAGAGGCCGCCATCGGTTAAAGGGGACGCAGCCTGACTGTGCTCAGCGGAGCGAGGGGCGGCCCAGCCAATGCGCATGCGCGAGGCGCGAGCGGACGGTGGGCTGCCGTCACAGTGGTTCCCACGGTTGTCACAGAAACCACGCCCCGAGTTTGGCAAACAGGAGCCCTCCGTGGCAGCGCTTGGGTGTCGGGGCTCCGAGGCCCATGGGATGATTCCGGGCTGCAGCCAGGCCCTGCCTGCCTCAGTCCATGTGCTCAGCCCATCCATTCTCAGCCGGAGGGGTCCAGAATCGGATCTGACGGGGGGGTCGTGAGATGACCCCAGCAGGTGCCCTGAAGCTCCCCCTCCCCCGGTGGAAATCGGCTCAAGGAGGTGCTGAAGACAGGACTCCTGGGGGTCTTGGGTTTCGACCTGGGACGCCGCCCGCGGCCCCCTCTCCCACGCGGCCCCCTACCGGACCCCGGATCCAGCCGCTGCCAAGGCTGCAGCAGGAGAGCCCCTGGCGCCCAGAGGCCGCCATCGGTTAAAGGGGACGCAGCCTGACTGTGCTCAGCGGAGCGAGGGGCGGCCCAGCCAATGCGCATGCGCGAAGCGCCAGCGGACGGGGGGGCTGATGTCACAGTGGTTCCCACGGTTGTCACGGAAACCACGCCCCGAGCTTGGCAAACAGGAGCCCTCCGTGGCAGTGCTTGGGTGTCGGGGCTCCGAGGCTCCAGCCTGACCTCTCCACGGGGTCGAGAGGACTGTCTCCGGGCGCCAGCAGTCGCGGCAAAGGGCTGACCAGATTGCTGAAAGCACAGGCGGAGTCCCAGGGAAGCATCGCCGCATCCCAGCCTCAGGCCCGCCCGGACGCTGTTCGGGTGAGTCTCCCCAGAAGTCGTGCCCTCGGGATCTCGAGGACGGGGCGGCCTGCAGGCCCGTGGGCTGCTCTCTCAACCGAGGGTCGTTCTGGTCCAGAGTGGAACCCCGTAGCCACAGCGGCTGCCTGCGGGTGTTTGTTTCTCCGCCACTGCTCTATGACTGTGTGTGTGTGTGTGTGTGTGTGTGTGTGTGTGTGTGTATGTGTGTCTCCCATTTTCGATTCTCTCTCTGTCTCTCACTCTGTGAGTTTCTTGCCCTCTCTCTGGCGGTTGACGTGTATGTGTGTGTGCGTGCGTGTTGTGTGTTTGCAGGAATGCGCCCTGTGCGCCGAAAAGCGATTTCTTGCCGGTCGGCATGTCTTTGGGAAGCCTCCTTCCGAGTCTCTGCCTGGGTCGTGTGTCCCCTTTGCAACCGTTTTCTCGGCGGTTCCACTTGGGTTTCTGAAGGCCTGGACCACATGAGGAGATGCGTGGCTCCCGGAGCAGTTGAAATGTCATCCCCATCCCGTGCGGCCTCTTTTCTGGGATCAAGACGAACACACTCCAGCCACGGCCAAAAGCCGCACGGGAGCTCATTGTCCTGCAGGAGAGGAGCAGGCCCACATCACAGAAGAGGCTTGAATCTTTTCAGGGCTATTCTCTGATAAAAGAAGCCACACCACGAAACAGGCTGCAAGTGGAAGCCGGTAACGGGAGTCGGCCACAATCCCAGCCACTGGAACGCGGGCCTCACTGGACTAGCCACCCGTGTTGCACCAGTCCCCTTAAGCCCGTGGGGGTGGCACGGTGCGGTACCCCGCCCGGGCTCTGGCCTCTGCTCCGTCGTCCCTCTGGCTGTGTATCCCCTGTTTCTCCGGGCCATAGATGCTTCTTGGTCTGGCTGGATGTCTTCCATAAGGATCATTTCCCAGTCCATCAGGGAGACACTTCCTGGAGATCCCTGTCCTGATCGTTTCTCTCTCCAAACCTGCTTGGGTTTGAGCCGATTTCCACCGGGGGAGGGGGAGCTTCAGGGCGCCTGCTGGGGTCTCAGGACTCCGCTTCAGATCCGATTCTGGACCCCTCCGGGTGAAAGCATGGGCTGAGCACACCTAGTGAGGCAGGCAGGGCCTCGCTGCAGCCCACAATCATCCCATGGGCCTCAAGGCCTGCTGTCAACTCAAAGTTCACTGACCCATCTGAGCCCTCTGCCTCCCTCCTCCTTGGAAAGACAAGTCCTTGTCTTCTGGGACAGGTGCTGTCGCCTTTCCTCTGCACATCCAGTCTCATTCCTGAGAGTGAGACTCCCCTCTGCTCCTGGGTGGACTGAGCCCCTGAAACTTTTGGCCCGCTGCTAGATCCCAGGCGTTCTTTGATTTTCCCTGGCATTCCTGGAAAGGTCACCTGTGCCCCCCTTCCACCAGGCACATGCCTGCACCCCATTGTTTCTTTCGCCATCGCCCCGTGTGCCCTCACTGACACACGTTCACACCATCTGCTCTAGGGTACGCCAGTGCCACGCATTGGCTCCACCTCGGAAACGCCCCTGGACCTGTTTACACGTGTCCTGGAAAGCGCAATCAGCCTGAAGGAGCCCCAGGCCCTTCAGAATCACGGCAGGCCACTGCTCTTTCAAAGGAGGGAGGCACAGGGCTCACGGGTCAGTGAATTTTCAGCTGACACCACGCCTTGAGGCCCAGGGGATGATTCTGGGCTGCAGCCAGGCCCTGCCTGCCTCAGTCCATGTGCTCAGCCCATCCATTCTCAGCCGGAGGGGTCCAGAATCGGATCTGACGGGGGGGTCGTGAGATGACCCCAGCAGGTGCCCTGAAGCTCCCCCTCCCCCGGTGGAAATCGGCTCAAGGAGGTGCTGAAGACAGGACTCCTGGAGGTCTTGGGTTTCGACCTGGGACGCCGCCCGCGGCCCCCTCTCCCACGCGGCCCCCTACCGGACCCCGGATCCAGCCGCTGCCAAGGCTGCAGCAGGAGAGCCCCTGGCGCCCAGCGGCCGCCATCGGTTAAAGGGGACGCAGCCTGACTGTGCTCAGCGGAGTGAGGGGCGGCCCAGCCAATGCGCATGCGCGAGGCGCGAGCGGACGGTGGGCTGCCGTCACAGTGGTTCCCACGGTTGTCACAGAAACCACGCCCCGAGCTTGGCAAACAGGAGCCCTCCGTGGCAGTGCTTGGGTGTCGGGGCTCCGAGGCCCATGGGATGATTCCGGGCTGCAGCCAGGCCCTGCCTGCCTCAGTCCATGTGCTCAGCCCATCCATTCTCAGCCGGAGGGGTCCAGAATCGGATCTGACGGGGGGTCGTGAGATGACCCCAGCAGGTGACCTGAAGCTCCCCCTCCCCCGGTGGAAATCGGCTCAAGGAGGTGCTGAAGACAGGACTCCTTGGGGTCTTGGGTTTCGACCTGGGACGCCGCCCGCGGCCCCCTCTCCCACGCGGCCCCCTACCGGACGCCGGATCCAGCCGCTGCCAAGGCTGCAGCAGGTGAGCCCCTGGCGCCCAGCGGCCGCCGTCTTTTAAAGGGGACGCAGCCTGACTGTGCGCAGCGGAGCGCCGGGCGGCCCAGCCAATGCGCATGCGCGAAGCGCGAGCGGACCGGGGGGGGCTGATGTCACAGTGGTTCCCACGGTTGTCACGGAAACCACGCCCCGAGCTTGGCAAACAGGAGCCCTCCGTGGCAGTGCTTGGGTGTCGGGGCTCCGAGGCTCCAGCCTGACCTCTCCACGGGGTCGACAGGACTGTCTCCGGGCGCCAGCAGTCCTGGCAAAGGGCTGACCAGATTGCTGAAAGCACAGGCGGAGTCCGAGGGAAGCAGCGCCGCATCCCAGCCTCAGGCCCGCCCGGACGCTGTTCGGGTGAGTCTCCCCAGAAGTCGTGCCCCCGGGATCTCGAGGACGGGGCGGCCTGCAGGCCGGTGGGACGCTCTCTCAACCGAGGGTCGTTCTGGTCGAGAGTGGAACCCCGCAGCCACAGCGGCTGCCTGGGGTTGTTTGTTTCTGCGCCACTGCTCTATGACTGTGTGTGTGTGTGTGTGTGTGTGTGTGTGTGTGTATGTGTGTCTCCCATTTTCGATTCTCTCTCTGTCTCTCACTCTCTGTGAGTTTCTTGCCCTCTCTCTGTCGGTTGACGTGTATGTGTGTGTGTTCGCGTGTGTGTGTGTTTGCAGGAATGCGCCCTGTGCGCCGAAAAGCGGTTTCTTGCCGGTCGGCATGTCTTTGGGAAGCCTCCTTCCGAGTCTCTGCCTGGGTCGTGTGTCCCCTTTGCAACCGTTTTCTCGGCGGTTCCACTTGGGTTTCTGAAGGGCTCGACCAGGTGAGGAGATGCGTGGCTCCCGGAGCAGTTGAAATGTCATCCCCATCCCGTGCGGCCTCTTTTCTGGGATCAAGACGAACACACTCCAGCCACGGACAAAAGCCGCACGGGAGCTCATTGTCCTGCAGGAGAGGAGCAGGCCCACATCCCAGAAGAGGCTTGAATCTTTGCAGGGCTCTTCCCTGAGGAAAGAAGCCACACCACGACACAGGCTGAAAGAGGAAGCCGGGAACGGGAGATGGCCACAATCCCAGTCACTGGAACGCTGGCCTCACTGGACAAGCCACCCGTTTGGCGCCACTCGCCATAAGCCCGTGAGGGTGGCATGGTGCGGTCCCCAGCCCGGGCTCTGGCCTCTGCTCCGTCGTCCCTCTGGCTGTGTATCCCCTGTTTCTCCGGGCCATAGATGCTTCTTGGTCTGGCTGGATGTCTTCCATAAGGATCATTTCCCAGTCCATCAGGGAGACACTTCCTGGAGATCCCTGTCATGGTCGTTTCTCTCTCCAAACCTGCTTCGGTTTGAGCCGATTTCCACCGGGGGAGGGGGAGCTTCAGGGCGCCTGCTGGGGTCTCAGGACTCCGCTTCAGATCCGATTCTGGACCCCTCCGGGTGAGAAAGCATGGGCTGAGCACACCTAGTGAGGCAGGCAGGGCCTCGCTGCAGCCCACAATCATCCCATGGGCCTCAAGGCGTGCTGTCAACTCAAAGTTCACTGACCCATCTGAGCCCTCTGCCTCCCTCCTCCTTGGAAAGACAAGTCCTTGTCTTCTGGGACAGGTGCTGTCGCCTTTCCTCTGCACATCCAGTCTCATTCCTGAGAGTGAGACTCCCCTCTGTTCCTGGGTGGACTGAGCCCCTGAAACGTTTGGCCCGCTGCTAGATCCCAGGCGTTCTTTGATTTTCCCTGGCATTCATGGAAAGGTCACCTGTGCCCCCTTCAACCAGGCACATGCCTGCACCCCATTGTTTCTTTCACCATCGCCCCGTGTGCCCTCACTGACACAGGTTCACACCATCTGCTCTAGGGTACGCCAGTGCCACGCATTGGCTCCACCTCGGAAACGCCCCTGGACCTGTTTACAGGTGTCCTGGAAAGCGAAATCAGCTTGAAGGAGCCCCCGACCCGTCAGAATCAAGCCAGGCCACTGCTCGTTCAAAGGAGGGAGGCACAGGGCTCACGGGTCAGTGAATTTTCAGCTGACACCACGCCTTGAGGCCCATGGGATGATTCTGGGCTGCAGCCAGGCCCTGCCTGCCTCAGTCCATGTGCTCAGCCCATCCATTCTCAGCCGGAGGGGTCCAGAATCGGATCTGACGGGGGGTCGTGAGATGACCCCAGCAGGTGCCCTGAAGCTCCCCCTCCCCCGGTGGAAATCGGCTCAAGGAGGTGCTGAAGACAGGACTCCTGGAGGTCTTGGGTTTCGACCTGGGACGCCGCCCGCGGCCCCCTCTCCCACGCGGCCCCCTACCGGACCCCGGATCCAGCCGCTGCCAAGGCGGCAGCAGGAGAGCCCCTGGCGCCCAGCGGCCGCCATCGGTTAAAGGGGACGCAGCCTGACTGTGCTCAGCGGAGCGCCGGGCGGCCCAGCCAATGCGCATGCGCGAGGCGCGAGCGGACGGTGGGCTGCCGTCACAGTGGTTCCCACGGTTGTCACAGAAACCACGCCCCGAGCTTGGCAAACAGGAGCCCTCCGTGGCAGTGCTTGGGTGTCGGGGCTCCGAGGCCCATGGGATGATTCCGGGCTGCAGCCAGGCCCTGCCTGCCTCAGTCCATGTGCTCAGCCCATCCATTCTCAGCCGGAGGGGTCCAGAATCGGATCTGACGGGGGGTCGTGAGATGACCCCAGCAGGTGACCTGAAGCTCCCCCTCCCCCGGTGGAAATCGGCTCAAGGAGGTGCTGAAGACAGGACTCCTTGGGGTCTTGGGTTTCGACCTGGGACGCCGCCCGCGGCCCCCTCTCCCACGCGGCCCCCTACCGGACGCCGGATCCAGCCGCTGCCAAGGCTGCAGCAGGTGAGCCCCTGGCGCCCAGCGGCCGCCGTCTTTTAAAGGGGACGCAGCCTGACTGTGCGCAGCGGAGCGCCGGGCGGCCCAGCCAATGCGCATGCGCGAAGCGCGAGCGGACGGGGGGGGCTGATGTCACAGTGGTTCCCACGGTTGTCACGGAAACCACGCCCCGAGCTTGGCAAACAGGAGCCCTCCGTGGCAGTGCTTGGGTGTCGGGGCTCCGAGGCTCCAGCCTGACCTCTCCACGGGGTCGACAGGACTGTCTCCGGGCGCCAGCAGTCCTGGCAAAGGGCTGACCAGATTGCTGAAAGCACAGGCGGAGTCCGAGGGAAGCAGCGCCGCATCCCAGCCTCAGGCCCGCCCGGACGCTGTTCGGGTGAGTCTCCCCAGAAGTCGTGCCCCCGGGATCTCGAGGACGGGGCGGCCTGCAGGCCGGTGGGACGCTCTCTCAACCGAGGGTCGTTCTGGTCGAGAGTGGAACCCCGTAGCCACAGCGGCTGCCTGGGGTTGTTTGTTTCTGCGCCACTGCTCTGTGACTCTGTGTGTGTGTGTGTGTGTGTGTGTGTGTGTGTGTGTGTCTCCCATTTTCGATTCTCTCTCTGTCTCTCACTCTGTGAGTTTGTTGCCCTCTCTCTGGCGGTTGACGTGTATGTGTGTGTGCGTGCGTGTTGTGTGTTTGCAGGAATGCGCCCTGTGCGCCGAAAAGCGATTTCTTGCCGGTCGGCATGTCTTTGGGAAGCCTCCTTCCGAGTCTCTGCCTGGGTCGTGTGTCCCCTTTGCAACCGTTTTCTCGGCGGTTCCACTTGGGTTTCTGAAGGCCTGGACCACATGAGGAGATGCGTGGCTCCCGGAGCAGTTGAAATGTCATCCCCATCCCGTGCGGCCTCTTTTCTGGGATCAAGACGAACACACTCCAGCCACGGCCAAAAGCCGCACGGGAGCTCATTGTCCTGCAGGAGAGGAGCAGGCCCACATCACAGAAGAGGCTTGAATCTTTGCAGGGCTCTTGCCTGAGAAAAGAAGCCACACCACGATACAGGCTGAAAGAGGAAGCCGGGAACGGGAGACGGCCACAATCCCAGTCACTGGAACGCTGGCCTCACTGGACAAGCCACCCGTTTGGCACCACTCCCCTGAAGCCCTTCGGGGTGGCACGGTTGTGTACCCCAACTGGGCTCTGGCCTCTGCTTCATTGTCCCTTTCTCTGTGTATCCCCTGTTTCTCTAGGGGATCGATTCTTCTTGGTCTGGCTGGATGTCTTCCATAAGGATCATTTCCCAGTCCATCAGGGAGACACTTCATGAGGGAGACATGACCTGTCATGATTGTTTCTCTCTCCAAACCTGCTTCGGTTTGAGCCGATTTCCACCGGGGGAGGGGGAGCTTCAGGGCGCCTGCTCGGGTCTCCGTACTCCGTTTCATATCCGATTCTGGACCCCTCCGGGTGAGAAAGCATGGGCTGAGCACACCTAGTGAGGCAGGCAGGGCCTCGCTGCAGCCCACAATCATCCCATGGGCCTCAATGCCTGCTGTCAACTGAAAGTTCACTGACCCATCTGAGTCCTCTCCCTCCCTCCTCCTTGGAAAGACAAGTCCTTGTCTTCTGTGACAGGTGTTGTAGCATTTTCTCTGCACATGCAGTCTCATTCCTGAGAGTGAGATTCCCCTCTGCTCCTGCTTGGAATGACCCCCTGAAACTTTTTGTCTGCTGCTAGATCCCAGGCGTTCTTTGATTTTCCCTGTCATTCATGGAAAAGTGCCCTTTGCTCCCTGCTACTGAGCACATGACTGGTCACCGTTGTTTGTTTCGCCATTGCCCCATATGCCCTCTGTGACACGTTCTGACACTCTGCTCCAGGATACATCAATGCCATTCATGGTGGCATTGTCACCACCTGAAAATCGTCCCTGGACTTGTTTACAGGTGTACTGGAAAGTGCGTCAGCTTGAAGAAGCCCCGGGCCCTTCAGAATCATGGCAGCCTATTGCTCTTTCAAAGAAGGGAAGCAGAGGGCTCACGGGTCAGTGATCTTTCAGCTGACACCACGTCTTGAAGCTCATCGGATCATTTTGGGCTGTAGCGCGACCCAGCCTGCCTCTGTAGATATGCTCTGGCGATCCTTTTTCTCCCAGAGTGGTCCAGAGTCAGGTCTGATGAGGGGTCTTGAGACGACCCCAGGGGCCCCCCTGAAGCTGCCCGTCCCCTGGTGACAATCGGCCCAAGGAGGTCCTGCAGATGGGACTCTCGGCGGTTGGGTCTGGGGACGCCGCCTGTGGCCTGTTCTCCCACGTGGCCCCCTACTAGAGCCGGGATGCAGCCGATGGCAAGGCTGCAGCAGGAGGGCCCCTGCTGCCGAGCTGCTGCCATTGTTTACAGTGGACTCAGTATGTCTGCTGGGAGTGGAATTCCATGACACTACCAGGGTCCTGGAATGAGGTATCAGCTTGCAGGAGCCCTATGGTAAAGAAGACTAGGCTAGCTGGAGACAAAAAATGCAAGGATAGGCATAAACCAATGGGAGCCAATGGTATTAATGGTGGCACTTGGTAAGTTGCAGATGAGGAGCAGTTTTTGCACAGAAAAGAGAGTAACATATTTGTTGACTACCTGGTCTGTGTCACCTTTTTTTGTAATCTCCCAGCTACCCTGTGAGATAAACATTATTATTCCCATCTTATTGATGAAGAAACTGACTTTCAGAAAATGTTTAATTCCCCAAGGCTGCCATGTGGATGATCTGAGTCTTAGCTGTACATTCTTTTTCACACCATCACATTAACCTTTGGGAAATGAAGGAGGCAAGACATAAGGTAGTGAGGCCCAGAGTTTCCCATAGGAACCCATCAGTGGATCTGCCAAAGTCAAAACATGAGCTGAAATATGTTATAATAATACTTAGCAGGGAGCCGGGTATAGTGTCTCACACCTATAAGCCCAACACTTTGGGAGGCCAATGCGCGTGGATCACTTGAGCTCAGGCCAGCATGGTGAAACCTCGTGTACAAAAAATTCAAAAGATTAGCTGAGTGTGGTGGTGCATGCCTGTAATCCCAGCTACTTGGGAGGCTGAGGCACGAGAATCACTTGAATCAGGGAGGCGGAAGTTGCAGTAAGCTCGGATCATGCCACTGCACTCCAGCCAAGGAGACAGAGCAAGACTCCATTTCAAAACAAACAAACAAAAACAAAACAAAACGAACAAAAAAACCTTAGAAGGGGAAGAAGTCATCTGAAGAGAGCTCTGACACAGCCCTTGGTTTCTTCTAAGGAGCAACAGTGGAGTTAGGAGCCGTTCCTTATTCCTCTGTGCTCCCTGGTGCCTTGCGCTTGTTTATTGAACAGTCCATGTCATTGTTTTCCTGGAATAGCATAGTGATTAAGAGCATGGGCTTTCAAATTTGACAGATCCAGATTTAAATCCTGTCTTCACTGGAAATGGTGGTTTGTTATTATACATGGAAATAATTGAAAATGGATCCCTAGCTCATACTAGCAAAAATCAATTCCAAATGGATTAAGAATCCGAATTGGACACCATTGTTTGTTTCACCATTGCCTTGTATGCCCTCAGTGACACACGCTCACACCATCTGCTCTAGGATACGCCAGCGCCACGCGTGGTCACATTGGCTCCATTGGTTGCATTGGTCGAACATCAGCAAAATTTAAAACGTTCAGAAGATATACATATAAGCAAATATCTTTATGACCTGAGAAAGGGACCAAATTCTTAATCAAGACACAAAAATTACTAGCTATAAAATAAAAGATACATACATTTGATTGTATTAAAACTAAGAATTGAACAGATTTTTGGAGCGGGGCCAAGATGGCCAACTAGAAGCAGCCCTGATTGGAGGCTGCCATCAAAAATAAGCAAAACAGCATACGCATTCAGCAGTGGCAAACAAGGTATCCAAGTTCTCTCATCAGGACTGACTGGGCAGCTGGTGTGACCCACAGAGAGGAAGGAATAGCGGTGTGGTACAGTGGGCCACCTAAGAAGCACATGGAGCTGGGGAACCCCCAGCCACTAGCCAAGGGAAGTGGTGAGTGAGTATGCCACCCAGGCTGGGAAACTGCTTTTTCCATGGAACTGTGTAACCCACAAATAGGAATATCCCACTTGTGAGTCTACACCTCTGGGGCCTAGAGTCCTAACCATGAGCCACACAGATTTTCAACATCCACTCAGCTAGAATCTGCTTAAACCTGCTGAGTTCCCTGTGGGGAGGGGTGGCCGCCTGCTGTCTAAGCCATCTGAGTTCCTTGGTGGAGGGGCAGCAGGCAACACTGGGACTGCTAGCTGCCTAACACACTAAGCTCCCAGGGCAGGAGAAAGGATGGCAGCCATCTCTACAGCTCCAGGCTGGGCTTTTCCCCTGATGGAACCAGGGAGACCGGATGGCTTGGTCCCAAGAGGTATTCCCCACAGCCCAACACACCAGCTGTGGCAGACTGTGTCCAGAATGCCTCTTCAGGCCTGACCCTGACCCAGCCCTCCTCACTGGGTGGGGCCTCCCTGTAGGAACTCCAACAACTCCAGCCAGGGACTCAGGGACAAAACTCTGATTTCCCTGGGCCTGAGCTCCTAGGGATAGGGTGACCATAGTTTCCATGGAACAGCAGACTTAGTGATCCCTCCCACTATTTCTGAGGAATATGGGCAGCCCAGATGAGTGGGTTTCCCCCAGCATGGGTCACCCCCTCCACCAAGGCACAAACACTTCATTAAATGGGTCCTGCTACCTATGCCACCCAATTGTGTGAGACCCTCCAACAGGGGTGTCAACACCCTAAACAAGAGTGTTCCTACTGGCATCAGGTTGGTGCCCCTTGAGGTCAAAGATCCCAGGGGAAGAAGCAGACACCCATCTTGGCTGTTCTCCAGCCTCCTCAAGTGACATCTCCAGGCATGGGAGCAAACCAGATGAATAAGGCCTGAGGTGAACCCACAGCAAACCGCAGCCACCCTACAGAAGAAGGACCTGAACATTGAAAGAAAAACAAACAAACAAACAGAATGCAACAACAACATTATCAACAAATATGTCCCCACAAAAACCTCATCCAAGGGTCAACATCTCAAAGACTGAAACTAGACAAACTCATGAAGACGAGAAAGAATCAACAAAAAACTCTGAATTCCCAAAAGGTGAGAGTGCCTTTTCTCCAAATGATCACAACACCTCTCCAGCAAGGGCACAAAACTGGAGGGAGGATGAAATGGACAAACTGACAGGAGTAGGCTTCAGAAGGTAGGTAATAACAAATTCTTCTGAGCTAAAGGAGCCTGTTCTAACCCAATGCAAAGAAACTGAGAACTTTGATAAAATGTCAGAGGAGCTGCTAACTAGAATAACCCGTTTAGAAAGGAACATAAATGACCTGGTGGAGGTGAAAAACACAGCACGAGAACTTCTTGAAGCATGCACATGTGTGAATAGCTAAATCAATCAAGTGGAGGAAAGAATATCACCGTTCAAAGACCATCTTGCTGAAATAAGGGAGACTGACAAAATTAGAGAAAAAAGAATGAAAAAGAATGAACAAAACTTCAGAGAAATATGGGACTATATAAAAAGACTGAACCTATGATTGATTGGAGTACCTGAAAGAGATGCTGAGAATGGAACCAAGTCAGAAAACACATTTCAGTGTATTATCTAGGAGAACTACCCCAACCTAGCAAGACAGGCCAACATTCAAATTCAGGAAATACAGGGAACACTACTAAGATACTCCATGAGAAGATCATAATCCTCAGACACATAATCCTCACATAATCCTCAGATTCTCCAAGGTCAAAATGAAGGAAAAAATGTTAAGGGCAGCCTGGGACAAAGGCCAGATCACCTACAAAAGGAAGCCTATTAGACTAACAGTGGATCTCTGAGCAGAAACCCTATAAGCCAGAGAAGAGTGGGGGCCAATATTCAACATTCTTAAAGAAAAGAATTTTCAACCCACAATTTCGTATCTAGCCAAACTAAGCTTTATAAGTGAAGGAGAGATAAAATCCTTCTCAGACAAACAAATGCTGAGGGATTTTTGTCACCACCAGGCCTGCCTTGCAAGAACTCCTAAAGGAAGCACTAAATATGGAAAGGAAAAACCAGTACCAGCTACTGCAAAAGCACACCAAAATACAAAGATCAAAGACACTATGAAGAAACTGCATCAACTAGTGTGCAAAATAATGAGCTAGCATCATGATGACAGGATCAAATTCACATATAACAATATTAACCTTAAATATAAATGGACTAAATATCCCAGTTAAAAGACACAGACTGGCAAATTGGATAAAGAGTCAAGACCTATCAGTGTGCTGTATTCAGGAAACCCATCTCACATGTAAAGACACACATAGGCTCAAAATAAAGGGATGGAGGAAAATGTACCAAGCAAATGGAAAGAGAAAAAAAAAGCAGGGGTTGCAATCCTAGTCTCTGACAAAACAGACTTTATATCAACAAAGATAAAAAAAGACACAGACGGGCATTACATGATGATAAAGGGATTAATCCAACAAGAAATGCTAACTATCCTAAATAAACATGCATCCATTACAGGAGCACCCAGATTCATAAAACAAGTTATTTTAGAGACTACAAAGAGGCTTAGACTCACACAATTTAACATCCAACTGTCAATATTAGACAGATCAATGAGACAGAAAATTACAAAGATATTCAGGACTTGAACTCAGCTCTGGATCAAGGGGACCCAAATAGATATCTACAGAAATCTCCACCCCAAATCAACAGAATATACGTTGTTCTCAGTGTCACATGGCACTTATTCTAAAATTGACCATGTAATTGGAAGTAAACACTCCTCAGCAAATACAAAAGTTCTGAAATCATAATGAACAGTCTCTCAGACCACAGTGCAATCAAATTATAACTCAGGATTAAGAAACTCATTCAAAACCACACAACTATGTGAAAATTGAACAACCTGCTTCTGAATGATTCCTGGCTAAATAATGAAATCAAAGCAGAAAGTAAGAAGTTCTTTGAAACTAATGAGAATAAAGAGACAATGTACCAGAATCTCTAGGACACAGCTAAAGCAGTGTTAAGAGGAAAATGTATAGCACTAAATACCCACATCAGAAAGCTAGAAAGATCTCAAATCAACACCCTAACAGCACAATTAAAAGAACTAGAGAAGCAAGAGCAAACAAATCTAAAAGCTAGCAGAGACAACAAATAACTAAGATTAGAGCAGACCTGAAGGAGTTAGAGACATGACAAACTCTTAAAAAATCAATGAAAAAATCAATGAATCCAGGAGCTGATTTTCTGAAAAAAAAAAAATAACAAAATAGACTGCTAGCTAGACTAATAAAGAAGAAAAGAGAGAAGAATCAAATAGACACAATAAAAAATGATAAAGGGGATATCACCACTGACCCCACAGAAATAGAAACTACTCTCAGAGAATACTATAAACACCTCTATGCAAATGATCCAGAAAACCTAGAAGAAATTGTTAAATTCCTGGACACATACACCCTCCCAAGACTAAACCAAGAAGAAGTTGAATCCCTGAATAGGTCAAAAACTCTCAATAAACTAGATATTGATGGAATGTATTTCAAAATAATAAGAGCTATTTATGACAAACTCACAGCCAACATCATACTGAACAAAGCTGGAGACATCACGCTACTTGACTTCAAACTATACTACAAGGCTACAGTAATCAAAACAGCATGGTACTGGTACCAAAACAGACATATAAACAAACGGAACAGAACAGACACCTCAGAAATAATGCCATACATCTACAACCATCTGATCTTTGACAAACCTGACAAAAACAAGCAATGAGGAAAGGATTCACTATTTCATAAATGGTGCTAGGAAAACTGGCTAGCCATATGCAGAAAACTGAAACTGGGCCCCTTCCTTACACCTTATACAAAAAATAACTCAAGATGGATTACAGACTTAAATGTAAAACTGAAAACCATAAAAGTCCTGGAAGAAAACCTAGGCAATGCCATTCAGGACATAGGAATGGGCAAAAATCTCATGATGAAAACACCAAAAGCAATTGCAATGAAAGCTAAAATTGACAAATGGAATCTAATTAAGCTAAAGAGCTTCTGCACAACAAAATAAACTATCATCAGAGTGAACAGACAACCTACAGAATGGGAGAAAAATTTTGTGAACCAGGCATCGAACAAAGGTCTAATATCCAGCATTCATAAGAAACTTAAACAAATTTACAAGAATATAACAACCCCATCAAAAAGTGGGCAAAGGATATGAACTAGCACCTCTCAAAAGAAGACATTTATGTGGCAAACAAACACAATAAAAAGCTCAACATCACTGATCATTAGAGAAATGCAAATCAAAACCACAATGAGATATCATCTCATGCCAGTCAGAATGGCAATTATTAAAATGTCAAGAAACAATAGATGCTGGTGAGGCTGTGGAGAAATAGGAATGCTTTTACACTGTTTTTGGGAGTGTAAATTAGTTCAAACACTGTGGAGGACAGTGTGATGATTCCTCAAGGATCTAGAACCAGAAATACCATTTGACCCAACAATCCCATTACTGGGTATATACCCAAAGGAATATAAATCATTCTACTATAAAGAAACATGCACATGTATGTTTATTGCAGCACTATTTACAATAGCAAAGACATGGAACCAACACAAATGCCCATCAATGACAGACTGGATAAAGAACATGTGGTACATATACACCATGGAATACTATGCAGCCATAGAAAGGAATGAGATCATGTCCTTTGCAGGGACATGGATGAAGCTGAAAGCCATCATCCTCAGCAAACTGACACAAAAACAGAAAATCAAACACCACAGGTTCTCACTCATAAGTGGGAGTTGAACAATGAGAACACAAGGATACAGGGAGGGGAACAACACACGCTGGGGTCTGTGGGGGTTGGGGGTGAGGCATCAGGACAAACAGCCAATGTATGCGGGGCTTAAAACCTAGATAATGGGTTGATAGCAAACCACCATGGCACACCTATACCTATGTAACAAACCTGCATGTTCTGCATGTGTATCCTGGAACTTAAAGTAAAATAAAAAATAAAAAATAAGAATTTCTGCACAAAAGTAAAAATACAAGCTACAAACTTGGAGAAAATATTTGAAACACAGCTAACAAAAGATTAGTTTTAAAAAAATATGTAAAGCACTTCTAAAATAAGAAAAAACTCAATAGGAAAATGGGCAAAAGCCGCAAAGAAGCATTTCATAGAACAAGAAACACCTTTAACTAATAAGTCTATAACTAGATACTCACCTCACCAATAATCATGAAGGGACATTTCATCACCCTGAAATGCCAGTTTACACACATATGACTAACAAATCCAAGAGGTATGACAACACCAAACGTTGGATATCAACAGGGTCTCAAACACATTGCTGGGGGGAAACTGGAAAACAATTTGACATTATCTATTAAAGTTGAATGCTGGCATACCCAGCAAATCTTTTTGATGTAGTCCCTATTTCTCTAAGTATATACCCAAGAGAAAATTTAGTAGATGTATGCCAGGAGACACATATACAAAGAATAATCATAGTTGAACTTGCCAAAATAGCAAAAACCTGAAACCAACCTAACTACCTTTTGAAAGGAGAATGCATAAATAAATAATAGTATAGTCATAAAATGGAACATTCCACAGCATAAAGACAAAAGAGATACAGCTGGACTCTTTCACATGGGTGAATCAAAGCAGTATCATGTTGAATGAAAAGAAGCAGATCTCAGAAGACTGCATATACAACATGATATACTTTTTATAAAATTTGAAAACTAAGCAAAATTAAAACAAAACTAAGCAAAACCAAATAATACACAACTTAGGTACACACATTCCTGTTTAAAAAGCCTTTTAATAGAGGCAAGGAAATGCTAAGCATAATATTCAAGAAATATTTACCTCTGAGGAGAAGCTAGGGGTTGGAAAGCAGAAAACACACAGGGAGCTATAAGTTATTGAATATTCTGTTCTTGGTTTGGGAAGTGGGTTCTAAGTGTTTATTATATTATTTAGTGTATATACATAAAGTAAAAGAAAAGATGGCTTTCAATGGATCAGTGGCGATGATGTGCCATGAATGATTAATTGTGATTAATCTAATTCTGTGAACAAAAGAGACAGTCAGTCAATAAATAAGAAATCCCGGATCCATCACACGCTAATTTTATGAAATTTTCTTGACTATGGGGAAATAAAAACTATGGACTATTTTAAGGATTAACTGACAGATAAATGGGAGCTGTTTTATATCAGCTTTATTGGGATTTAATTCATATCCCATACAATTCACCCATTTGAAGTGTATATATTTCAGTGGTTTTTCACATGGAGTTGTGCAACCATTACCACAATCAATTTTAGAACTCTTTCATCACCCCACAAAGAAATCCTGTACCCATCAGGAGTCATTTCCTATACTCCCCCATCCCCCAACCACCAATCCATGTCTTTACAGATTTCCCTACTCTGAACACTTCATATAAATGGAGTCATAGAATATGTGGTCTTTTGTGATGGGAGCTAATATTTTTATTATCTTTTCCTAGGGCAGAATATGGTGGTGTGAATCTCTATTGGCCTACAAACATCTGCAGCTTAGCTGCCCACATAAATGTTAGCTGTAATCATAACCATCAAAATCATTTTGTAAATGGTTAAGCACTGCATATCATCTAGACACTGCAATACGTTGTCTTATTTTTTTTTTCACAAGTCTAACGTAGCACTATCAAGCAGGCATAAAGAAGCCAGACAACTTGGTCAAGGTCACATGGGTAGTTACGGATTCAAAACAGGGGTTTATACCCAGATATGTCTGGATTGAGAATCCAGGATTTTATCACTACCTGATAATGTCTCTACATATGATGAAAAGCTATTCCCACTTTTTTTGTGTGTAAGGGGTGGTAATTAACTTAATTTTATATGATTTTTTGTTGTTATTGTTTCTGTCAAAGTTAATTTGCAGTTTTCATTGAAATCAAGTAGGGTTAATGGCTTGAGTTATTCTTTGCCTGCCTAAAGTTATCCAATATTTAATCATTTTTCTTCCTAGAAAAACTTAACCTGTGGGAAAAGTAGCAATTATCACTCAAGAGAAGTGTCCCAATGAATGAGTAGCAGATTATTGACTTAAGGGTTAGTAAAACATAAACAACTCCCTACGTCCTTCATTTTGGTGTTCAGTTAAGGATGCACCCATCTGTTCTGAGGTTCCTGTGGGTGTAAGGTCAGAGTAACAGGAGCTGTTGTTTTATGGGCATTGGGACAGATTTTCTCTGAGTGTCTAGCAGTGGTCATTGCATATGGTAAATAAATGACAGATAACAAAGACATGAGATTGGGAAAACAGTTAAACCCAATTTGATTTAGTTTAACACATGGAGATTTCAGAATTTCTCTAAAGGAGGGGTCAGTGTTTTTCTTGGAAGAGGGCACTCAAGAGGGTAATTTTGTGCTAGTTTTACAAAGCAGAGAACTCTCTTCTGTTGATTATACATATTTGGAAGAAGAGTTGTTGCTTTTGGAATATATACATTCCCACAGAAAGAATGTATACATTCTAGTGAGGGGAGGAGAGGAGAGTTCAGCCCCTCTCACCCCACCCCTACGAATGCTGCTATGCCCATCACACCAGCACCAGCCCCCTTCATTCCCTAGCAGTATTTCTAATAATACTAATTATTCCATATCAGGTGATTGACACTCATATTTAAGCTAAACTTCACAATAACACTGTGAGGTAGGTGTTAGCATTCTTATTTTATAGAAAAGGAAACTGAAGTTCACAGAGGTTAAGTAACTTGCTTGTTGTCTCACAGTTAAACAGCCAAGTGGGAATTTTTTTTTTTTTTTTTTTTTTTTGAGACGGAGTCTCACTCTGTCGCCCAGGCTGCAGTGCAGTAGCGTGATTCGGCTCACTGCAAGCTCCACCTCCCGGGTTCACGCCATTCTCCTGCCTACCTACTCAGGAGGGACTACAGGCACCCACCACCACACCTGGCTAATTTTTTGAATTTTTAGTAGAGACGGGGTTTCACTGTGTTAGCCAGGATGGTCTCGATCCCCTGACCTCGTGATCTGCCCGCCTCGGCCTCCCAAAGTGCTGGGATTACAGGTGTGAGCCACCACGCCCGGCCTCCAAGTGGGAATTTTAATATAGAACTGACTGACCTCAAAGCTCACTACAGATTATTAGGATGTAAAGGGAAGGGTGATATCTACTTGTGTGTTGTAATGCAGAGGTTCTAAAAGGACACCATGTGCCTCCTATGAGGAAAAGTCATCCCCAGTCAACTCCAATACAAGTCAACCATTTCCATCTTAATGTTATTATTTAGAGGATTGATATTATTGGTTATTATTGTGTCCTATAAGAATTCAACTAAAGTTTGTAATACAGTTGGATGGGTTCTCACTGATTTATATACAGTGTGAGGCATAGATGTCTCACCTTCCCCAAGAATGAAAGCCAAGTCTTTAAAGAGATGCAGGCTCTATTTTACTTAGAAAAACATTAGCCATCATTTGAATATTCATAGAAAGATCAAGAACATGGCACTAATCTCCAGAGACTTAAAGACTATTTAAATAGTTCCTCGATGCAACATTCTTATTGGTTGAGTGTTGTAAACAATTGTGAAACATATTGTGTCTACCATAGAAGTGATGTCACTTCACCATGAAATCATAAGATTATATTATCACACACACAAATCAGGCATTCTCAATGATTTATGTAGCCAAATGCCAGACTTCTAAAAAAGAGCTGACATGGCACTGTAGATAGGCATCTAGTATGATATGGTTAGGAGTCTCCTTGGTCTGCTAAATTCCAGAGAGACTAGAAGTCTGCAGAATATATTGAAGTATAAATAATCACATCTGTTACCATTGAGTAAAGGACAGAAGGCAGAATGGGATGGGGGCTCATGGACAAGGGCTAATGGAAAGAAAATGAAAACCACCTTTTCTCAATCTCCTCTCCTGGCCTTGGACTAAGCTCTCAAAATATGTGGCAATGGCCTCCATAGTTTCTGAAGTAACCAATTAACAAGTCAAGTCAATTTTTAAACAACTGACTTGCACATTTTCCTCTATCTCTCTGATCACCTTTCCAACAAAATTCCTCAAAAGAGTTGTTGATATGGACTATCTCTCATTTCTCTTCTCCAGTTCTCTCTAGAACCTTTCAAACTGCCCTTGACAAGGCCACCAGTGACCTCTGTGCTGCCAGATTCTGTGGTCGGTTCTCCAATCCTTGACCTTTCAGCCACAATTGACGGTCAATCACACTGTCCTTGGATGGAGGGCTGGAATTTGGGGCTATTTTGTTCACTATTGTATCCCAACTTCTGGAATAGTGCCTAGTGCATAGCAGGTGTTTCATAAATACTTACTAAATAAATTGTTCACTTCCTGGAGGAGGTGAATCATAAAGAATAGGTAAGAACTAACCAGGCAGGTGAGGATGGAAGAGAATTCTGGCCAGAAGAAATAGAACCTCAAAGCCACAGAGGCCTGAGAGAACTTGGCAGATTCAGTAACATCCAAGTAGTTCTGAATGGCTCTGAAGGATGCTCTCCATTAATTCCCATCTCCATTCAGGGGGTCTCTTGCACAGTGGGGCCCCTTCATCCCTAGGGCGATTAAGCCATTTCCTGGCTTGTTTTAGGGAGAAGCTCTTGGAGCCTGAGACTCATTGCCCCCCTTCCCAGCTCAGGTGCTCTCACTTGAGGAGCAACAGCTGCAGGTGAGGGCCACGGGAAAGGAGCGAGTGAAGACAGTAGAGAAGGGACAAGCTCTCAGATTAATCCTGTGAGTTCATCACACCGGAAAGGTGGATCCAGAAAAGCCATGTTTGGCAGGTAACGGGCTCTGCCTGTGTGACTCAGCAGCCTCTAGCGTGGCATCCAAGCTGAGCTGGTTGAAGTAAGCCTCGTTCCCCAAGGCCTGATGAGTGAGCTTGTAAAGGGCTCGCTGAAATGCATTGCAAAACCATTCACTGTTCCAGCAAGATGCTTTAAAACCAGGCTCAGAGCTAATCCCAAAAGAGGGAGTCTTGATCCAAGTTCACAATGCATGTGAGTAAGTCACCCAGCATCTGCCAGCTTTTAGTTCCATGTAAACTGGGAAATCAACAACGTTCTGTTGGGTGTGCAGCCCATTAGTACAGGGCCACTGGTTCTCAAAGACTCTGGGATTGAGATCCTCGGCCTCCACAGCAGGGCCGCTTCACGTGCCTCTTGCTTTTCTCACCAAAGCATCTCAGTGTTTTCCCAGGATGGATGATTTATCCCATTCAGTAGATGAGGCCCAGATAAGCTAAATTCTGCCTGCAACCACCCAGGTCAGTTCCTGAGGCCAGAATTGAGACCTAGACCTGCCAGCCCTGTTGTGGCCACTGGATGGCATCCTCTGTGGGACTCTAGAGGACAGCAGAGACCACGGGGCAAGTCTTCTTGCATGGAAACTGGTGGGCAAAGGGGATGGGCAGGTGCGGGGGTGGAGCACTGAGAACCTCTCAGCACAGCAGAAAGAACAATTCAAAGCATATGTCCTACCTAAGGTGTGTCAATGATATTTTCTTTGTAAATAAAGGACATCAGTGCTGAAATCAGTAGTTGTATAATCATAAAAGGTTGAACTGGAAGGGGCCCTGGGAGAGCATCAATCCAATTTCTTTTGTTTCTTGGTGAGGAAATGGAGATCCAGAAGGTCTGTTGCAGTTGCTCAAGGTCGCACAGTGGGTTTATGCTGGCACCAGCACTGGAAGGCTTGTATCTTCGGCACGGATCCTGTGCTCTTTGCAAATGCCAGTCATTCTCACAATAATTCTGGTTTTTGACGTCACTTTGAAACCAGGTCAGTCTCCCCCTCTAAAACTTTAGGTAGCTCCTCTTCTCTGCTCTTCTGACCTCTGAACTGACACCACAGACAGACATCACAGTTAAAGGTGGGTGTGCACTGCTCGGCATTGCAACTGAAGACTTAAAACCCCTTGAATCTTCTACTCATTTGGTCTTGGAGCCAAAACTAACACAGCCATGAAAAGAAATGCTGGGAAACCTCCGAGACTCTCTTGGAGAGGCAGCTTCTGGGAGTTGGTGAGCCTGGTTTCACTGACAAGGTCAGGCCCACTCTGGGGCATGTGAGGGAAACGTGTTTGGAGCCGTGTTCTCAGGCTACTTGCCTGGGCCTTCCATTCCACTGAGTGACAATCATGGCTCTCCGCAGGGCGGCAGCTGCCAGCGGGAGGCTCTCCCATCACTCACTCACCCACCAGGTGTTCCTCCCAGCCACCACAGCAGCTTGGCAGGGAGTGCCACTGCCAGGGTGCTGATGGGCAAGGCGGTGCAGTGCTTGCTCCTCTGCCCTCCAGGTGTCAACAGATGGAATATGGATCTGCCCTCCCTTAACAAATAAATAGAACTTTTACAGGCTGAGTAATCCCACATGGGAGAAGTCAGACTGCCAGTTACCCCAGGTTTTCCAGCCAGGATCAAGCCTCTTTAGTCCTGGATCACAGAGCCCATCAGAATTCTTGTACAGAGCGGTATTTCCAGAACGCTGGTCACCCACTGGTTAGCCATAAGGCTGCATATCCTTCACACTGGAGTTGCAGAGAGCCAAGTATTCCTGGAGTTCTCTTTGGTAAACATCCTACCCCAGTTCCCACAATCTATGTTCATGGTTCTGTGCAGATGCAATCAGTTCCTCCCAGTCAGCCCCAGGAAAGAGTGAAACTGCTGATGAGGCAGCTTAAGGAAGGGGCACTCTCTCTTGCAGGGAAAGACATCTGCCCCAAACTTTTTCATTCTTCTCCCAGCTGCTTTCTGACCTCAGTGAAATGGGCAGGGAGACAAACTCTTGAGTAATGTTCATCTTTCTGTTGATTGGCTTCCAGTGTCAGACCTCTAGTGAAGGGAGTAGTCTAGCTGGGTCCTGACAAGTGAAAAGGGGATCCTGGCAAGGTGGACAGAGACCAGGCTGGAAGTTGAGTCCTGGAGTTCCACAGCCATCTAGGATAAAACTCATAGTGTTAACATAGTAAGAGTACCAGCCTAGGAATCAAAAGTCCCGGGGTTTGAGATGCTTGCTTAGGTGTCACTTAACTTGTTTGAATCTCAGTTTCTTCAGCTGTAAAATGGGGATACTAATACCTTCCCTGCTCACTCCACCTAATTATGAGTTAGAATAAATGAAAGCTTTTGGAAAGCCAGTGAGTACTCCCCAGAAATAAGTTTTCACTTTGCCCTTGTTCCTTGTTTTTTGTTTGCTTGCTTGTTTTGTTGTTGTTTGTTTATTTGTTTTGGAGACAGTCTTACTCTGTCACCCAGGCTGACTGCAACCTCCACTTCTGGGTTCAAGTAATTCTCATGCCTCAGCCTTCTGAGTAGCTGGGACTACAGGCACGCCCCACCATGCCCAGCTAATTTTTTGTATTTTAGTAGAGACAGGGTTTCACCATGTGCTTGGGCTGGCTGGTCTTGAACTCCCTTAGCTCAGGCAATCTGCCGACCTCAACCTCCCAAAGTGCTAAAATTACAGATGTTAGCCACCGTGCCTGGCCCACTTTACCCTCATGAGCAGTCACGGTGTTCCCACCTACTGGCTGGTCTAGCCACCCTGGACCATTGCTGAGTGAGGGGTGGGCTCCCCTATGAGGGAGGACAATGCAGGTGAGCCCCTGGGGTTGTCATTTGTTCCCCTCCTTTCTGTAAATTGTCTACAGTCACTGCTCAAAGAAGAAAAGGACACCTTCCCTAGTTTCAAGGAGGGACTAGCCTTGCCCATGATGGCTGTGGCTGATCTGCGAGGAAGTAAACTTGGACTGGGAAAACACAAACTGTCTTGGCCTGCAACATACATCCTATTGGTAAACCTATTGATAAACCCTACCATCAATAAGACACCTGTCTGGACCTTTCAGGTCTGAACAGACAGGGCAGTGTGGGGAAAAGAAAGAGAGATCAGACTGTTACTGTGTCTACATAGAAAGAAGTAGACATAAGAGACTCCATTTTGTTCTGTACTAAGAAAAATTCTTCTGCCTTGAGATGCTGTTAATCTGTAACCCTACCCCCGACCCTGTGCTTGCAGAGACAGGTGTTGTGTTTACTCAAGGTTTAATGGATTTAGGGCTATGCAGGATGTGTTGTTAAACAAGTGCTTGAAGGCTGTGTGCTTGTTAAAAGTCATCACCATTCTCTAATCTCAAGTACTCAGGGACACAAACACTGCGGAAGGCTGCAGGGACCTCTGCTGAGGTAAGCCAGGTATTGTCCAAGGTTTCTCCTCATGTGATAGTCTGAAATATGGCCTCATGGGAAGGGAAAGACCTGACCGTCCCCCAGCCTGACACCCATAAAAGGTCTGTGCTGAGGAGGATTAGTAAAAGAGGAAGGCCTCTTTGCAGTTGAGATACAGGAAGGCATCTGTCTCCTGCTCGTTCCTGGGCAATGGAACGGTCTCCGTGTAAAACCCTATTGTATGTTCTATTTATTGAGATAGGAGAAAACTACCTTAGGGCTGGAGAAAACCACCTTAGGGCTGGAGGTGAGATGTGCTAGTGGCAACACTGCTCTTTAATGCACGGAAATGTTTGTGGAGACGTTTGTATACATGCACATCAAGGCACAGCACCTATCCTTAAACTTATTTATGACACAGAGATATTTGTTCACGTTTTCCTGCTGACCCTCTCCCCACTATTACCCTGTTGTCCTGCCACACCCTCCTCTCCAAGATGGTAAAGATAATGATCAATAAATACTGAGGAAACTCAGAGACCCGTGCCGGTGCGGGTCCTCTGTATACTGAGCGCAAGTCCCCTGGACCTACTTTTCTTTCTCTATACTTTGTGTCTCTTTCTTTTCTCAAGTCTCTCGTTCCGCCTGACGAGAAACGTCCACAGGTGCGGAGGGGCAGGCCACCCCTTCAGGACAGCTGCTGAGAACCTGGGGAAACGGACAATCCGATTCCTCTCTGTGATCTGAACCTTCCCTCTTCTCACTGCATCACCAGTGCAGGCCTCTTTGACTCACACAAGACCGTTTTTTAGCACAGGGTCACATCGAGGTCAACCGTCAACCCCCATGCTACAGAAACTCACCTCTGACTGCGAACCTCCAGGTTTGTTTTAATCTACCAAGCAATGAATTGGCACTTTTCACTGAGGAATGACTACTGGGCCCTTTAGAGCTGCTTTAAGCTCCGTGACTTAATGACTCTCCTGTTTAATGGAAGCAAAAGCCGTTTAAGTGGTCACAGCTGCCAGAAACGTTGCTAAAAGAATGAAACTTTCTGAGCAGGTAGGGCAGTAGCAGCGCTAATCTCTGAGCCCGCCATCCCTCGCCCGCCCTTATCTCAGGCTTGTTTTGACAGCACCTGGAGCTGGTCCCATGAGAAGAGCAGCAACCTCGCTCCTTTCCCTTTTCTCGTCTTCTGCTGCAGCCCATGGTTTGCTGCGGGGGGAAGGAAGAAACAATCAAGCATTGTCTTGTTGAGGACTGGTGTGGCAGGGCCTCCTGGAATAAATAGTATTTGCCTGGGAGGGGAATTGGCTGGAAGACAGCTCAGTGTCAGGTGTGGGCTGGGGCGGAGGGGCAGGAGGGCGGTGATGTTTGGATTTGGTTTTTTTATTAGTTTAATCTTTTTCTCTCTAGTGCTGTGGGGTTTTTCCCCCTGACAGGCCATTAAACATGAAGCTTGTGTGTTACCCAGCCTCTGCCAGGAAGAAACAAAAGAGATTTTCCAAAGTATGTGCCCTTGTGTTACTGGGGCTCCTTGATCACTCCCGGTCCAGTTGTGTGTGGCAAAGGGTGCACACTGCAGGACCCTCACAGGGCGAAAGCTCCTCTGGGAGCCATCTGTCTGCATCTGCAGCCCTGGCAGCCCCAGATGTCTTACCTGATGGATTCATGGCTCTGTCATTTTGTTCCTCAGGCAAACATTGAAAGGACAGGAGGCTCCTTTGTAGGTCTGGGGAAACGGCACCACCCCCAACCCTGGTATCCCAGTCAGTCTGCACTTACTGAGTTCTTACTGTATGCAGGTCACTGACAGCTCTAGCCTGCTGCATTTCACAGTTCCTTCAAGGTTTTTGCCTCAGGAAAACTGTACATCTCTCTAGAATAAAGAACTAAAGACCAGCGACTAAGCAACAGACACTTGAAGGATTGCTCCATAAAGGCCGAGCCCTCCTCATCTCAGAAGAATGAGAACATTTTCCTGCAAGGAAAACAAGGGCCTTGTAGCCTTTCCACAGCCACAGAGCAGTGGAGTAGTGAAAGGGTGCCTCCACTGTGCAATCAAAAGTCTTCTTTCTGGCCAGGCGTGGTTGCTCACACCTGTAATCCCAACATTTTGGGAAGCCAAGACAGGAGGATTACTTGAGCCCAGGAGTTTGAGACCAGCCTGGGCCACATGGTGAGGCTCCAACTCTACAGAAAAATTTTAAAAACTACTCAGGGATGGTGGCATGCACCTGTGGTCCCAGCTACTTAGGAGGCTGAGGCAGGAGAACTGCTTGAGCCCAGGAGGTAGAGGCTGCAGGTGAGCCATGTTCTCCCTACTGTATTCCAGCATGGGCAACAGAATGAGACTCTATCTCCCCACCCACAAAAAAGTGTTTAACCATAAAGCTTTCCCTCATTCCTAAATCCATTTTGGGTATAAGCCACCTATGCAATGGCCATAATAAAAGTTGTTGATGATTGAGAATGTACAGTATGTTGGGCACTTGCTAAGTGCTTTCCATATATTATCTCACCATGTGGTAAGCCTGGAGAAAGCTTGGAGAGAGTGAGGAACTGCCCAAAGTCAGAGGTCATCAGGCTTCCTGAGAATGGCACCACGGCCTTGGCTTTACAGGCATCGCACTTGAGTTCACTTTCACGTGCTGGGGATCCTGTGTTCCCAGAAGGCAGAGACCCTATCTGTGTACTTTTCTTAATTTTTTTTGTATACAAAATAATTCAGTCCTGTGCTCAGTGCCATGAACAATTAGGGATTTAATACATGCTTTTTGAGGGTGATAATGATCTCACCATCCCAGCCAGTGAAATAAACATTCCCTCCCTTCTATCAAAGAGATACAAAGAGCCACAGCAGGCCAAGACACCCTAGGCACACTGCAGGTGTGTGGAGACGGCACCAGCAGGTGAGTCCTGCAGACCTGGCTTTGGATCCTGGCCTGGTCACCCACAGCCTAGCCCCTGGGGTGCACCAGCTGACCTCTCCAAGGCCAAGTTTCCTCAAACATGGGAGAAAGTCACAGCACCTACCTCGTAGGTCATTGTGAAAATGAAGTGAGAAAATGCCCACAGTGTTCCCAGCAGCCCTGCCTGGTGGAAGGTAGGTGTTCCATGTCAGTTTCCTTACTCAGCGCCCAGGCATCTTCTTCCTCTCGTGGAGCTCTCAGCACTCAAGAGCCCCTTCAGTAAGACCTGGGATGCAGTTTGTTGACCAAAGGAGTGCTGGCAGGGAGGGAGGATCTTCACTTGGGTGGCCATATCTCCTATGTATGCTCTTGGTCCCCCTCTGCCTTGGGGACATTCCCACCAATACACACTGCTGGCACCACACCCTGCTGACCAGCATGAACTGCTCTTCTTACTTACCCCAAAAGCCTAGACTTGAATATCCTGTTGTCCTCAGTGGCACGGATGAGACCAGGCTGGAGCTTTTAAACAAGATGTAATTCAAGTGGGGAGTAACATGCAAGTAACTCTTAAGATGACTACTGCACCCTGTGGCCCACACAGAGAGGCTCTCTGCCCTCCAGCTTGTCTAGAGTCCACAAGGCCCAGGCTGGAGAGAAAGAGGCCAAGGAGCCAGATGTCTCTCTCCTACCCACGACCTACTTTCTGAGTTCTTACTTCCATACTGAAGACAGGCCTTCTACCCAGGGGATACCAGGAGTCAGAGTTTCTTTCAGTGACTCTTGCCTCGTTATATTCAGGAATGTGGCCCACCAGATAAACTTGTCAATTCAACAATAAATCCTGTGTCTAAACATGCAATGCTCCCTGGAATAGTGGGGAAAGGGAAGAGGAGGGGAATTTGATTACAAGTGCTTTATATTTATTCTATCTCATTAGATACTTCCAACGGGACTATCAGATATTTTAGGACCATCATTCCTAATTTGCAGATAACAAAATTTTGGCTTAGAGAGGTTAAGGGAATGACCAAGTTAAGCCCAGTTCTCCTGTCTCCCTCCCTTGAGTCCAGGATGCCAACCAGTTGCTGAATCTTCCCCAAGAACAAGCCTGGGGCCAGAGTGAGAAAGGGGCTTCCTGGAGGTGCTGAGTTAAATCGGAACTGGATGCAGCCACAGGCAAGGGGACATGGTATTTGTCCCTCTCTCTCTGCTGGGTTGTAGGTCAGGAGACCTGGTTCAAGCCAAGGCTGTGCCACTTGGAAGGTTGTATGGTCTGAAATCATTATTCTCAGTGCCTCAGTTTCTGCATCTGTAAAATAGTAAGGAACAAACCAATTAATATACATAAAGCCCTTAGTGCCCTTGGTGCCTAGAACATGTAAGTATTTAATAAGCATCAACTTTTTTTTATTAACATTGTTATTGTTGCTGTTATTCCCTTTCAAAGTCTTGCAAGAAATAAATGGGATGACAGATGTGAAAACATGTTATAAGCTGAAGAGGTAAGAAATGACCACTCATGTATGCTGAGAAGGTTACGGGAAAAATGACTTGCCCATAGATGATGTCATTGAACAGTGTGAAACTATCAACAGAAAGCACAGAAATACTCTACAAAGCAATAATTTGCCTTGTGGTTTTCAACTTTGGACCAGTTTGTTACGTATATAACTGTTTGCATTTAACTTACTTATCCTCAATCATCACATACCTGGGAGGGAAGCAGGTTTCGCAAAGACCCCAGAGCCCCAGCCCCACGTGGTTACACCTGCCCGCGTGTGTGGTCAAAGAAACATTGGCTGGTCTAAGTAGTCCATGGGTGCCTTAGTGTGAACAGAGCATACAATTAAGCTCTGTCTCCCTTTCTCAGCTAACTCAGGTGCAATCCTTCTTGACAGTCTGAAGCAGGCAGGCTGGTCACCCAGTGAGGGGAGATTGTTGCTAGCAGATTAATGGCTGAAAGCCCAGTAGTGCCACCCCTCACTGTCTTGTAGCAAAGACTCCTTGGCTCATGTTTAGAATGTATCTGACCAATTGGCCAAGTAAGAGTCACTGAGTGCAACTTTACGGCAGCACCCAGCTGGAAACAGTGGGGCTTCTAGGGGAAGTGTCTGTGCTTGGTCCCTGCCCTTACAGGGATTAATCTGGCTGATGGAATGAGACTAATGAAATGGAAACAATGAGCAAATCATAAAAGGCAGTACTGTCATGAAGGGTTTGATTTTATGGCACAGAGTGCAATTGTTAGAGTTAGAGTAGGGAGAGATAGCCAAAAGCTAGAGTGGGCAGGGAAAGGTTCCTGTGGGAAGAGGTTTGTTCGCAGAGCCTTTCAGGTGTGTAGGAGTTGGACTGGTGGGGGAGAGAGTGGCATTCCATTTTGGGGCAGCTATGTGAGAGAATCTAGGAGACAGAAAAGAGCAAGAGCTGTTTATAGGGCAGAGGCCAAACTGGCATGACTGGAGTAGAAAGGGGACATCCTAATTCCCAGCCTTATCTGCTGCTTTGCAAGAACTGGGAAAATGAATTCCTATTGGCCACAAAACTAGTCGAAGGTGATGTAACTCATCCTATTCTGCCTCCCACATTTACAGCTATACAGGAACTATTTTCTGAAATTCAATCTCCTAATCTGTAAAATGGGATGGTAATACATGTCTAGCAGAGCCAGTGAGGATTAAAAGGGATAAGATGCACAGGCTCCCAGGGGCAAGCACTAGCAGACAAGGACTAGGGCAGTCCTCCCTTCACACTCCACAGAGAAGAAATAGCCTCCAGCTCTCCCAGGAGGCAGAGTCCAGCTCTCCTTCCAAATAGCCTTGTAGTTGCCTGGCCTCTCCACTTTTTCAACGAAGTTGTGGGCAGAAGATAAATGCAGAGTTCTCTTGTACCTGCCAAGGAGACAGAACCAGAACCAGCCAAGTGTGAGTCTCTTGCTGTTGACATTGATCCACAGGGGTGCAGAATGGGACTGAGGCAGGCCGACCTGCCCGGAAAGCCTGCCTGTACCCTGACTTCGTGTGGCCCTAACAAACACCCTCCCAGTGATGGGGCTCTGCAGATCTAAGCCAGCTGTCCTGTGGAGGCGGGGACCCTCCTCCTGCCCTGCCACTCTCTTTCCCCTGAGAGGACAGGCAGGTGGGCATGGCCACAGGAGAACCTCTCGAAGGTGCTAACTGGCCCAGGGAAACAAATGTGGCCTGGTAGGGAGTTGCCCAAGATTGAGAGAGCGCAGGAGAAGTTGAGCTGGAGGAGGAGCGTGCACACTGTCCTGCGCAGAATGACGTTAGGGAAAGCATTTGTGAGGGAAGTGGCAATAGGTGGTTGCTAGGTTTGGAAACAAACAAACAGCCGACGAAAATGTTTCGGAAAGAAGGAGTGTCTACTCAATCAGCCCCGAGGGACATCTCCGCACTGCCTGACCGTGCTCCTCAGCCTGGTTTCAGGCCACCGAGTCCAAGTTTCTGCCAGAGTTCCAGGGCCGAGGCTGTTTCCAAAGAGCCCTGTAATTGTTCTGCAGGGGGAAGGAAGAAACAATCAAGCATTGTCTTGCTGAGGACTGGTGTGTCAGGGCCTCATGGAATAAATATTATTTGCCTGGGAGGGGAACTGGCTGGAAGACAACTCACAGTGTCAGGTGTGGGCTGAGGTGAGGGGCAGGAGGGCGGTGATGTTTGGATTTGGTTTTTTAATTAGTTTAATCTTTTTCTCTCTAGTGCTGTGGGTTTTTTCCCCCTGACAGGCCATTAAGCATGAAGCTTGTGTCTTACCCAGCCTCTGCCAGGAAGAAACAAAAGAGATTTTCCAAAGCATGTGCCCTTGTGTTACTGGGGGTCCTTGGTCACTCCCTGTCCAGTTGTGTGTGGCAAAGGGTGCACACTGCAGGACCCTCACAGGGTGAAAGCTCCTCTGGGAGCCCTCCGTCTGCATCTGCAGCCCTGGCAGCCCCAGATGTCTTACCTGATGGGTTCATGGCTCTGTCATTTTGTTCATTTTGTCAGGCAAATATTGAAAGGACAGGGAAACTGGGCACCACCCCCAACCCTGGTATCCCAGTCAGCACTTACTGAGTTCTTACTGTATGCATGTCACTAACAGCTCTAGCCTGCTGCATTTCACAGTTCCTTAAAGTTTTTTGCCTCAGGAAAACTGTACATCTCTCTAGAATAAAGAACTAAAGACCAGCGACTAAGCAACAGACACTTCAAGGATTGCTCCATAAAGGCCGAGCCCTCCTCATCTCAGAAGAATAAGAACATTTTCCTGCAAGGAAAACAAGGGCCTTGTAGCCTTTCCACAGCCACAGAGCAGTGGAGTAGTGAAAGGGTGCCTCCACTGTGCAATCAAAAGTCTTCTTTCTGGCCAGGCATGGTTGCTCACACCTGTAATCCCAACATTTTTGGAAGCCAAGACAGGAGGATCACTTGAGCCCAGGAGTTTGAGACCAGCCTGGGCCACATGGTGAGGCTCCAACTCTACAGAAAAAAATTTTAAAACTACTCAGGGATGGTGGCATGCACCTGTGGTCCCAGCTACTTAGGAGGCTGAGGCGGGAGAATTGCTTGAGCCCAGGAGGTAGAGGCTGCAGGTGAGCCACGTTCTCCCTACTGTATTCCAGCCTGGGCAACAGAATGAGACTCTGTCCCCCAACCCTCAAAAAAAAATGTTTAACCATAAACCTTTCCCCCATCCCTAAATCCATTTTGGGTATAAGCCATCTACCCAATGGCTGTAGTAATAGTTGTTGATGATTGAGAATGTACAGTATGTTGGGCACTTGCTAAGTGCTTTCCATATATTACCTCACCATGTGGCAAGCCTGGAGAGAGTGAGGAACTGCCCAAAGTCACACAGGTCATCAGGCTTCCCAAGAATGGCACCACGGCCTTGGCTTTACGGGCATGGCACTTGAGTTCACCTTCACATGCTGGGGATCCTGTGTTCCCAGAAGGCAGAGACCCTATCTGTGCACTTTTGTTAATTATTTTTGCATACAAAATAATTCAGTCGTGTGCTCAGTGCCGTGAACAATTAGGGATTTAATACATGCTTTTTGAGGGTGGTAACGATCTCACCATCCCAGCCAGTGAAATAACCATTCCCTCCCTTCTCTCAAAGAGAAACAAAGAGCCACAGCAGACGGAGCCACCCCAGGCACACTGCAGGGTATCTGGAGATGGCACCAGCAGGTGAGTCCCACAGACCTGGCTTTGGATCCCAGCCTGGTCACCCACGGCCTGGCCCCCGGGGTGCACCAGCTGACCTCTCCAAGGCCAAGTTTCCCCAAACATGGGAGAAAGTCACAGCACCTACCCTGTAGGGTCATTGTGAAAATGAAGTGAGAAAATGCTCAGGGTGTTCCCAGCAGCCCTGCCTGGTGGAAGGTAGGTGTTTCATGTCAGTTTCCTTACTCAGCGCCCAGGCATCTTCTTCCTCTTGTGGAGCTCTCAGCACTCAAGAGCCCCTTCAGTAAGACCTGGAATGCAGTTGCTGACCAAAGGAGTGCTGGCAGGGAGGGAGGATCCCCACTTGGGTGGCCGTATCTCCTACCTCTGCTCTTGGTCCCCCTCTGCCTTGGGGACATTCCCACCAACACAGGCTGCTGGTACCACACCCTGCTGACCAGCACGCACTACTCTTCTTACTTACCCCAAAAGCCCAGACTTGAATATCCTGTTGTCCTCAGTGGCACGGCTGAGACCAGGCTGGAGCTTTTAAACAAGATGTAACTCAAGTGGGGAATAACATGCAAGTAACTCTGAAGGTGACTGCTGCACCCTGTGGCCCACACAGAGAGGCTCTCTGCCCAGCCTCACTTGTCTGCAAAGGATATCCTCCAGCCTATCTAGAGTCCACAAGGTCCAGGCTGGAGAGAAAGAGACCAAGGAGCCAGATGTCTCTCTCCCACCCACAACCTACTTTCTGAGTTCTTACTTCCATACTGAAGACAGGCCTTCTTCAGGAAGACAGACTTCTATCAGGAGTCAGAGTTCCTTTCAGTGGTTCTTGCCTTATTATCTTAAGGAGTGTGGCCCAGCAAATAAACGTCAATTCAACAATAAACCCTGTGTCTATACATGCAATGCTCCCTAGAACAGTGGGGAAAGGGAAGAGGAGGGGAATTTGATTACAAGTGCTTTATATTTACACTGTCTCATTAGATGCTTCCAACAGGCCTATCAGATATTTTAGGACCATCATTCCTAATTTGCAGGTGACAAAAGTTTGGCTTGGAGAGGTTAAGGGAATGACCAAGCTAAGCCCAGTTCTCCTGTCTCCCTCCCTTGAGTTCAGGATACCAACCCAGTCCCTGAATCTTCCCCAAGAACAAGCCTGGGGCCAGGGTGAGAAAGGGGCTTCCTGGAAGGGCTGAGTTAAATTGGCACTGGATGCAGCCACAGGCAAGAGGACATGGTGGTTGTCTCTCTCTCTGCTAGGTTATAGTTCAGGAGACCTGGTTCAAGCCCAGGTTTTGCCACTTGGAAGGCTGTAGGGTCTGAAATCATTATTCTCAGTGCCTCAGTTTCTGCATCTGTAAAATGGTAAGGAACAAACCAATTAATATACATAAAGCCCTTAGTGCCCTTGATGCCTAGAACATGTATTTAATAAATATCAACACTTTTATTAACATTGTTATGGTTACGTTATTCCCTTTCAAAGTCTTGCAAGAAATAAATGGGATGACAGATGTGAAAACGTGTTACAAGCTGTAGAGGTAAGAAATGACCACTCATGCATGCTGGGAAGGTAACAGGAAAAGGACTTGGCCTTAGATGATGTCATTGAACAGCCTCAGACTTTCAACAGGAAGCACATAAATACTCCAATAATTTACCTTGTGGTTTTCAACTTTAGGCCACATTGTTTGTTATGTATATAACTGTTTGCATTTCACTTACTTATCCTCAGTCATCACACACCTGGGAGGGAAGGAGGCTGCACAGAGGCCCCGGAGCCCCAGCCCCGCGTGGTTATGGCTGTCCGCACTTCTGGTCTTAGTCCTTGAGTGCGTTAGTGTGAATGGAGCACACAATTAAGCTCTGTCTCCCTTTCTCAGCGAACTCAGGTGCAATCCTTCTTGACAGTCTGGAGGAACCAGGAAGGCTGGCCACCCAGTGAGTTGCTGCTAGCAATTAATGGCTGAAAGCCCAATAGTACCACCCCTCACTGTCCTTATCTCAGGCTTGTTTTGACAGCACCCGGAGCTGGTCCCATGAGAAGAGCCGCAACCTCGCTCCTTCCGTTTTCATGTCTTCTGCTGCAGCCCATGGTTTGCTGCAGGGGGGAAGGAAGAAACAATCAAGCATTGTCTTGCTGAGGACTGGTGTGTCAGGGCCTCATGGAATAAATATTATTTGCCTGGGAGGGGAACTGGCTGGAAGACAACTCACAGTGTCAGGTGTGGGCTGAGGTGAGGGGCAGGAGGGCAGTGATGTTTGGATTTGGTTTTTTTATTAGTTTAATCTTTTTCTCTCTAGTGCTGTGGGTTTTTTCCCCCCAACAGGCCATTAAGCATGAAGCTTGTGTCTTACCCAGCCTCTGCCAGGAAGAAACAAAAGAGATTTTCCAAAGCATGTGCCCTTGTGCTACTGGGGGTCCTTGGTCACTCCCTGTCCAGTTGTGTGTGGCAAAGGGTGCACACTGCAGGACCCTCACAGGGTGAAAGCTCCTCTGGGAACCCTCCGTCTGCATCTGCAGCCCTGGCAGCCCCAGATGTCTTACCTGATGGGTTCATGGCTCTGTCATTTTGTTCATTTTGTTCATTTTGTCAGGCAAATATTGAAAGGACAGGAGGCTCCTTTGTAGGTCTGGGGAAACTGGGCACCACCCCCAACCCTGGTATCCCAGTCAGCACTTACTGAGTTCTTACTGTGTGCAGGTCACTAATGGCTCTAGCCTGCTGCATTTCACAGTTCCTTCAAGTTTTTTGCCTCAGGAAAACTGTACATCTCTCTAGAATAAAGAACCAAAGACCAGCGACTAAGCAACAGACACTTGAAGGATTGCTTCATAAAGGCCGAGCCGTCCTCATCTCAGAAGAATGAGAACATTTTCTTGTAAGGAAAACAAGGGCCTTGTAGCCTTTCCACAGCCACAGAGCAGTGGAGTAGTCAAAGGGTGCCTCCACTGTGCAATCAAAAGTCTTCTTTCTGGCCAGGCATGGTTGCTCACACCTGTAATCCCAACATTTTGGGAAGCCAAGACAGGAGGATCACTTGAGCCCAGGAGTTTGAGACCAGCCTGGGCCACATGGTGAGGCTCCAACTCTACAGAATAATTTTAAAAACTACTCAGGGATGGTGGCATGCACCTGTGGTCCCAGCTACTTAGGAGGCTGAGGCGGGAGAACTGCTTGAGCCCAGGAGGTAGAGGCTGCCGGTGAGCCATGTTCTCCCTACTGTATTCCAGCCCAGGCAACAGAATGAGACTCTATCTCCCCACCCGCAAAAAAGTGTTTAACCATAAACCTTTCCCTCATTCCTAAATCCATTTTGGGTATAAGCCACCTATGCAATGGCCATAATAATAGTTATTGATGATTGAGAATGTACAGTATGTTGGGCATTTGCTAAGTGCTTTCCATATATTATCTCACCATGTGGTAAGCCTGGAGAAAGCTTGGAGAGAGTGAGGAATTGCCCAAAGTCAGAGGTCATCAGGCTTCCTGAGAATGGCACCACGGCCTTGGCTTTACAGGCATCGCACTTGAGTTCACTTTCACGTGCTGGGGATCCTGGGTTCCCAGAAGGCAGAGACCCTATCTGTGTACTTTTCTTAATTTTTTTTGTATACAAAATAATTCAGTCCTGTGCTCAGTGCCATGAACAATTAGGGATTTAATACATGCTTTTTGAGGGTGATAATGATCTCACCATCCCAGCCAGTGAAATAAACATTCCCTCCCTTCTATCAAAGAGATACAAAGAGCCACAGCAGGCCAAGACACCCTAGGCACACTGCAGGTGTGTGGAGACGGCACCAGCAGGTGAGTCCTGCAGACCTGGCTTTGGATCCTGGCCTGGTCACCCACAGCCTGGCCCCTGGGGTGCACCAGCTGACCTCTCCAAGGCCAAGTTTCCTCAAACATGGGAGAAAGTCACAGCACCTATCTCGTAGGTCATTGTGAAAATGAAGTGAGAAAATGCCCACGGTGTTCCCAGCAGCCCTGCCTGGTGGAAGGTAGGTGTTCCATGTCAGTTTCCTTACTCAGCACCCAGGCATCTTCTTCCTCTTGTGGAGCTCTCAGCACTCAAGAGCCCCTTCATTAAGACCTGGAATGCAGTTTGTTGACCAAAGGAGTGCTGGCAGGGAGGGAGGATCTTCACTTGGGTGGCCATATCTCCTATGTCTGCTCTTGGTCCCCCTCTGCCTTGGGGACATTCCCACCAACACACACTGCTGGCACCACACCCTGCTGACCAGCATGAACTGCTCTTCTTACTTACCCCAAAAGCCTAGACTTGAATATCCTGTTGTCCTCAGTGGCACGGATGAGACCAGGCTGGAGCTTTTAAACAAGATGTAATTCAAGTGGGGAGTAACATGCAAGTAACTCTTAAGATGACTGCTGCACCCTGTGGCCCACACAGAGAGGCTCTCTGCCCTCCAGCTTGTCTAGAGTCCACAAGGTCCAGGCTGGAGAGAAAGAGGCCAAGGAGCCAGATGTCTCTCTCCTACCCACGACCTACTTTCTGAGTTCTTACTTCCATACTGAAGACAGGCCTTCTTCCCAGGGGATACCAGGAGTCAGAGTTTCTTTCAGTGACTTTTGCCTCATTATATTCAGGAATGTGGCCCACCAGATAAACTTGTCAATTCAACAATAAATCCTCTGTCTAAACATGCAATGCTCCCTGGAATAGCAGGGAAAGGGAAGAGGAGGGGAATTTGATTATAAGTGCTTTATATTTATTCTATCTCATTAGATACTTCCAACGGGACTATCAGATATTTTAGGACCATCATTCCTAATTTGCAGATAACAAAATTTTGGCTTAGAGAGGTTAAGGGAATGACCAAGTTAAGCCCAGTTCTCCTGTCTCCCTCCCTTGAGTTCAGGATACCAACCCAGTCCCTGAATCTTCCCCAAGAACAAGCCTGGGGCCAGGGTGAGAAAGGGGCTTCCTGGAAGGGCTGAGTTAAATTGGCACTGGATGCAGCCACAGGCAAGAGGACATGGTGGTTGTCTCTCTCTCTGCTAGGTTATAGTTCAGGAGACCTGGTTCAAGCCCAGGTTTTGCCACTTGGAAGGCTGTAGGGTCTGAAATCATTATTCTCAGTGCCTCAGTTTCTGCATCTGTAAAATGGTAAGGAACAAACCAATTAATATACATAAAGCCCTTAGTGCCCTTGATGCCTAGAACATGTATTTAATAAATATCAACACTTTTATTAACATTGTTATGGTTACGTTATTCCCTTTCAAAGTCTTGCAAGAAATAAATGGGATGACAGATGTGAAAACGTGTTACAAGCTGTAGAGGTAAGAAATGACCACTCATGCATGCTGGGAAGGTAACAGGAAAAGACTTGGCCTTAGATGATGTCATTGAACAGCCTCAGACTTTCAACAGGAAGCACATAAATACTCTAAAAATCAATAATTTTACTTATTTTTTAAACTTTGGAAAAGTTTGTTATTTATATAACTGTTTGCATTTAACTTACTTATCCTCAATCATCACATACCTGGGAGGGAAGCAGGCTGCGCAAAGACCCCAGAGCCCCAGCCCCACGTGGTTACACCTGCCCGTGTGTGGTCAAAGAAACATTGGCTGGTCTAAGTAGTCCATGGGTGCCTTAGTGTGAACAGAGCATACATTAAGCTCTGTCTCCTTTCTCAGCTAACTCAGGTGCAATCCTTCTTGACAGTCTGAAGCAGGCAGGCTGGTCACCCAGTGAGGGAGGTTGTTGCTAGCAGATTAATGGCTGAAAGCCCAGTAGTGCCACCCCTCACTGTCCTTATCTCAGGCTTGTTTTGACAGCACCTGGAGCTGGTCCCATGAGAAGAGCAGCAACCTCGCTCCTTTCCCTTTTCTCGTCTTCTGCTGCAGCCCATGGTTTGCTGCGGGGGGAAGGAAGAAACAATCAAGCATTGTCTTGTTGAGGACTGGTGTGGCAGGGCCTCCTGGAATAAATAGTATTTGCCTGGGAGGGGAATTGGCTGGAAGACAGCTCAGTGTCAGGTGTGGGCTGGGGCGGAGGGGCAGGAGGGCGGTGATGTTTGGGTTTGGTTTTATTATTAGTTTAATCTTTTTCTCTCTACTGCTATGGATTTCTTTTCCTCCTGACAGGCCATTAAGCACAAAGCTTGTGTCTTACCCAGCCTCTGCCAGGAAGAAACAAAAGACATTTTCCAAAGGACGTGCCCTTGCGTTACTAGGGCTCCTCGGTCACTCCGTGTCCAGCTGTGCGTGGCAAAGGGTGCGCGCTGCAGGACCCTCGCAGGGCGAAAGCTCCTCTGGGAGCCCTCCGTCTGCGTCTGCAGCCCTGGCAGCTCCAGATGTCTTACCTGATGGGTTCATGGCTCTGTCATTTTGTCTCTCAGGCAAATACTGAAAGGACAGTAGGCTCCTTTGTAGGTCTGGAGAAACTGGGCACCCCGCATCCCGGTATCCCAGTCAGTCAGCACTTACTGAGTGCTTCATGTATGCATGTCACTAATGGCTCTAGCCTGCTGCATTGCACAGTTCCTTCAACAATTTTGCCTCAAGAAAGCCGCACATCTCTCCAGAATAAAGTACTAAAGATCAGTGACTATGAGACAGACACTTGAAGGATTGCTCCATAAAGGCCGAGCCCTCCTTATCTTAGAAGAATAAGAACATTTTCTTGTAAGGACAACAAGAGCCCTGTAGCCTTTCCACAGCCACAGAGCAGCGGAGTAGTGAAAGGGTGCCTGCACTGTGCAATCAAGAGTCTTCTTCCTGGCCAGGCATGGTTGCTCACACCTGTAATCCCAACACTGTGGGAAACCAAGGCAGGAGGATCACTTGAGCCCAGGAGTTCGAGACCAGCCTGGGCAACATGGTGAGGCCCCGACTCTACAGAAAAATTAAAAAATTACTCAGGGATGGCAGCATGCACCTGTGGTCCCAGCTACTCAGGAGGCTGAGGTGGAAGGATTGCTTGAGTCCATGAGGTAGAGGCTGCAGGTGAGCCATGTTCTCTCCACTGTATTCCAGCCTGGGCAACAGAATGAGACTCTATCTCCCCACCTGCAAAAAAAGTGTTTAACCATAGACCTTTCCCTCATCCCTAAATCCATTTTGGGTATAAGCCACCTACCCAATGACCATAATAATAGTTGTTGATGATTAAGAATGTACAGTATGTTGGGCACTTGCTAAGTGCTTTCCATATATTATCTCACCATGTGGTAAGCCTGGAGAAAGCTTGGAGAGAGTGAGGAATTGCCCAAAGTCACAGAGGTCATCAGGCTTCCTGAGAATGGCACCATGGCCTTGGCTTTACAGGCATCGCACTTGAGTTCACTTTCACGTGCTGGGGATCCTGTGTTCCCAGAAGGCAGAGACCCTATCTGTGTACTTTTCTTAATTTTTTTGTATACAAAATAATTCAGTCCTGTGCTCAGTGCTATGAACAATTAGGGATTTAATACATGCTTTTTGAAGGTGATAATGATCTCACCATCCCAGCCAGTGAAATAAACATTCCCTCCCTTCTATCAAAGAGAAACAAAGAGCCACAGCAGGCCAAGACACCCTAGGCACACTGCAGGTGTGTGGAGATGGCACCAGCAGGCGAGTCCCGCAGACCTGGCTTTGGATCCTGGCCTGGTCACCCACAGCCTGGCCCCTGGGGTGCACCAGCTGACCTCTCCAAGGCCAAGTTTCCCCAAATGTGGGAGAAAGTCACAGCACCTACCTCGTAGGTCATTGTGAAAATGAAGTGAGAAAATGCCCACGGTGTTCCCAGCAGCCCTGCCTGGTGGAAGGTAGGTGTTCCATGTCAGTTTCCTTACTCAGCACTCAGGCATCTTCTTCCTCCTGCGGAGCTCTCAACACTCAAGAGCCCCTTCAGTAAGACCTGGGATGCAGTTTGTTGACCAAAGGAGTGCTGGCAGGGAGGGAAGATCTTCACTTGGGTGGCCATATCTCCTATGTCTGCTCTTGGTCCCCCTCTGCCTTGGGGACATTCCCACCAACACACACTGCTGGCACCACACCCTGCTGACCAGCATGAACTGCTCTTCTTACTTACCCCAAAAGCCTAGACTTGAATATCCTGTTGTCCTCAGTGGCACGGCTGAGACCAGGCTGGAGCTTTTAAACAAGATGTAATTCAAGTGGGGAGTAACATGCAAGTAACTCTTAAGATGACTGCTGCACCCTGTGGCCCACACAGAGAGGCTCTCTGCCCTCCAGCCTGTCTAGAGTCCACAAGGTCCAGGCTGGAGAGAAAGAGGCCAAGGAGCCAGATGTCTCTCTCCTACCCACGACCTACTTTCTGAGTTCTTACTTCCATACTGAAGACAGGCCTTCTTCCCAGGGGATACCAGGAGTCAGAGTTTCTTTCAGTGACTTTTGCCTCATTATATTCAGGAATGTGGCCCACCAGATAAACTTGTCAATTCAACAATAAATCCTGTGTCTAAACATGCAATGCTCCCTGGAATAGTAGGGAAAGGGAAGAGAAGGGGAATTTGATTACAAGTACTTTATATTTATTCTGTCTCATTAGATACTTCCAACAGGACTATCAGATATTTTAGGACCATCATTCCCAATTTGCAGATAACAAAATTTTGGCTTGGAGAGGTTAAGGGAATGACCAAGCTAAGCCCAGTTCTCCTGTCTCCCTCCCTTGAGTCCAAGATGCCAACCAGTTGCTGAATCTTCCCCAAGAACAGGCCTGGGGCCAGAGTGAGAAAGGGGCTTCCTGGAGGTGCTGAGTTAAATCGGCACTGGATGCAGCCACAGGCAAGGGGACATGGTGTTTGTCCCTCTCTCTGCTGGGTTGTAGGTCAGGAGACCTGGTTCAAGCCCAGGCTGTGCCACTTGGAAGGTTGTATGGTCTGAAATCATTATTCTCAGTGCCTCAGTTTCTGCATCTGTAAAATAGTAAGGAACAAACCAATTAATATACATAAAGCCCTTAGTGCCCTTGGTGCCTAGAACATGTAAGTATTTAATAAGCATCAACTTTTTAAATTAACATTGTTATTGTTGCTGTTATTCCCTTTCAAAGTCTTGCAAGAAATAAATGGGATGACAGATGTGAAAACATGTTATAAGCTGAAGAGGTAAGAAATGACCACTCATGTATGCTGAGAAGGTTACGGGAAAAATGACTTGCCCATAGATGATGTCATTGAACAGTGTGAAACTATCAACAGAAAGCACAGAAATACTCTACAAAGCAATAATTTGCCTTGTGGTTTTCAACTTTGGACCAGTTTGTTACGTATATAACTGTTTGCATTTAACTTACTTATCCTCAATCATCACATACCTGGGAGGGAAGCAGGCTTCGCAAAGACCCCAGAGCCCCAGCCCCACGTGGTTACACCTGCCCGCGTGTGTGGTCAAAGAAACATTGGCTGGTCTAAGTAGTCCGTGGGTGCCTTAGTGTGAACAGAGCATACATTTAAGCTCTGTCTCCCTTTCTCAGCTAACTCAGGTGCAATCCTTCTTGACAGTCTGAAGCAGGCAGGCTGGTCACCCAGTGAGGGGAGATTGTTGCTAGCAGACTAATGGCTGAAAGCCCAGTAGTGCCACCCCTCACTGTCTTGTAGCAAAGACTCCTTGGCTCATGTTTAGAATGTATCTGACCAATTGGCCAAGTAAGAGTCACTGAGTGCAACTTTACGGCAGCACCCAGCTGGAAACAGTGGGGCATCTAGGGGAAGTGTCTGTGCTTGGTCCCTGCCCTTACAGGGATTAATCTGGCTGATGGAATGAGACTAATGAAATGGAAACAATGAGCAAATCATAAAAGGCAGTACTGTCATGAAGAGTTCGATTTTATGACAGAATGTAATTGTTAAGAGTAGGGAGAGATGGCCAAAAGCTAGAGTGGGCAGGGAAAGGTTTCTGTGGGAAGAGGTTTGTTAGCAGGGCCTTTCAAGCGCACAGGAGTTGAACTGGTGGGAGGGAGAGTGGCATTCCAAGTTGGGGAAGCTACGTGAGAGAATCTAGGAGACAGAAAAGAACAAGGGCTGTTTATAGAGTAGAGGCCAAACTGGCATGACCGGAGTAGAAGGAGGGCATCCTAATTCCCAGCCTTATCCACCGCTTTGAAAGAACCAGGACAATGAATTCCTATTGGCCATAAAACTAGTTGAAGGTGATGTAACCCGTCCTATTCAGCCTTCCACATTTACAGCTATACAGGAACGACTCTCTGAAACTCAGTCTCCTCACTCGTAAAATGGGATGGTAATACATGTCTAGCAGAGCCAGTGAGAATTAAAAGGGATAAGATGCACTGGCTCCCAGGGCAAGTACTAGCAGACAAGGAATAGGGCAGTCCTCCCTTAACACTCCGCAGAGAATAAACGTCCTCCAACTCTCCCAGGAGGCAGAGCCCAGCTCTTCTTCCAAACAGCCTTGGAGTTGCTTGGCCTCTGTACTTCTTTAGCGATGTTGTGGGCAAAAGACAAATGCAGTTCTCTTGTACCTGCCAAGGAAAACCAGACCCCGTGTGGGTCTCTTGCTGTTTCATTGCTCCACAGTGGGTGCCGGATGGGACTGAGGCAGGCCCACCCGCCCGGAAAGCCTGCCTGTGCCCTGACCCCGTGGGGGCCCTAACAAACACCCTCCCAGCCACAGGGGCTCTGCAGATCTAAGCCAGCTGTCCTGTGGAGGCGGGGACCCTCCTCCTGCCCTGCCACTCTCTTTCCCCTGAGAGGACAGGCAGGTGGGGAGTAACATGCAAGTAACTCTTAAGATGACTACTGCACCCTGTGGCCCACACAGAGAGGCTCTCTGCCCTCCAGCTTGTCTAGAGTCCACAAGGCCCAGGCTGGAGAGAAAGAGGCCAAGGAGCCAGATGTCTCTCTCCTACCCACGACCTACTTTCTGAGTTCTTACTTCCATACTGAAGACAGGCCTTCTACCCAGGGGATACCAGGAGTCAGAGTTTCTTTCAGTGACTCTTGCCTCGTTATATTCAGGAATGTGGCCCACCAGATAAACTTGTCAATTCAACAATAAATCCTGTGTCTAAACATGCAATGCTCCCTGGAATAGTGGGGAAAGGGAAGAGGAGGGGAATTTGATTACAAGTGCTTTATATTTATGCTGTCTCATTAGATGCTTCCAACAGGACTATCAGATATTTTAGGACCATCATTCCTAATTTGCAGATAACAAAATTTTGGCTTGGAGAGGTTGAGAGAATGACTAAGCTAAGCCCAGTTCTCCTGTCTCCCTCCCTTGAGTCCCGGATGCCAACCAGTTGCTGAATCTTCCCCAAGAACAAGCCTGGGGCCAGAGTGAGAAAGGGGCTTCCTGGAGGTGCTGAGTTAAATCGGAACCGGATGCAGCCACAGGCAAGGGGACATGGTGTTTGTCCCTCTCTCTGCTGGGTTGTAGGTCAGGAGACCTGGTTCAAGCCCAGGCTGTGCCACTTGGAAGGTTGTATGGTCTGAAATCATTATTCTCAGTGCCTCAGTTTCTGCATCTGTAAAATAGTAAGGAACAAACCAATTAATATACATAAAGCCCTTAGTGCCCTTGGTGCCTAGAACATGTAAGTATTTAATAAGCATCAACTTTTTAAATTAACATTGTTATTGTTGCTGTTATTCCCTTTCAAAGTCTTGCAAGAAATAAATGGGATGACAGATGTGAAAACATGTTATAAGCTGAAGAGGTAAGAAATGACCACTCATGTATGCTGAGAAGGTTACAGGAAAAATGACTTGCCCATAGATGATATCATTGAACAGTGTCAAACTATCAACAGAAAGCACAGAAATACTCTAAAAAGCAATAATTTGCCTTAGGTTTTCAACTTTGGACCAGTTTGTTATGTATATAACTGTTTGCATTTAACTTACTTATCCTCAATCATCACATACCTGGGAGGGAAGCAGGCTGCGCAAAGACCCCAGAGCCCCAGCCCCACGTGGTTACACCTGCCCGCGTGTGTGGTCAAAGAAACATTGGCTGGTCTAAGTAGTCCATGGGTGCCTTAGTGTGAACAGAGCATACAATTAAGCTCTGTCTCCCTTTCTCAGCTAACTCAGGTGCAATCCTTCTTGACAGTCTGAAGGAAGCAGGCAGGCTGGCCACCCAGTGAGGGGAGGTTGTTGCTAGCAGATTAATGGCTGAAAGCCCAGTAGTGCCACCCCTCACTGTCTTGTAGCAAAGACTCCTTGGCTCATGTTTAGAATGTAACTGACCAATTGGCCAAGTAAGAGTCACTGAGTGCAACTTTACGGCAGCACTCGGCTGGAAACAATGGGGCATCTAGGGAAAGTGTCCGTGCTTGGTCCCTGCCCTTACAGAGATCAGTCTGGCTGATGGAATGAGATCAATGAAATGGAAACAATGAGCAAATCATAAAAGGCAGTACTGTCATGAAGGGTTTGATTTTATGGCACAGAGTGCAATTGTTAGAGTTAGAGTAGGGAGAGATAGCCAAAAGCTAGAGTGGGCAGGGAAAGGTTCCTGTAGGAAGAGGTTTGTTAGCTGAGCCTTTCAGGTGTGTAGGAGTTGGACTGGTGGGGGAGAGAGTGGCATTCCATTTTGGGGAAGCTACGTGAGAGAATCTAGGAGACAGAAAAGAGCAAGGACTGTTTATAGGGCAGAGGCCAAACTGGCATGACTGGAGTAGAAAGGGGGCATCCTAATTCCCAGCCTTATCTGCTGCTTTGCAAGAACTGGGAAAATGAATTCCTATTGGCCACAAAACTAGTCGAAGGTGATGTAACTCATCCTATTCTGCCTCCCACATTTACAGCTATACAGGAACTATTCTCTGAAATTCAATCTCCTCACCTGTAAAATGGGATGGTAATACATGTCTAGCAGAGCCAGTGAGAATTAAAAGGGATAAGATGCACAGGCTCCCAGGGGCAAGCACTAGCAGACAAGGACTAGGGCAGTCCTCCCTTCACACTCCACAGGAAGAAATATCCTCCAGCTCTCCCAGGAGACAGAGTCCAGCTCTCCTTCCAAATAGCCTTGTAGTTACCTGGCCTCTCCACTTCTTCAACGAAGTTGTGGGCAGAAGATAAATGCAGAATTCTCTTGTACCTGCCAAGGAGACAGAACCAGACCCTGTGTGAGCCTTTTGCTGTTGACATTGATCCACAGGGGGTGCAGAATGGGACTGAGGCAGGCCCACCTGCCCGGAAAGCCTGCCTGTACCCTGACCTCGTGTGGCCCTAACAAATACCCTCCCAGTGACAGGGGCTCTGCAGAGCTAAGCCAGATGTCCTATGGGGTTGGGGCCCCTCCTCCTGCCCTGCCACTCTCTCTTTCTCCTGGAGAGGACAGGCAGATGGCCATTGCCACAGGAGAACCTCTCGAAGGTGCTAATTGGCCCAGGGAAACGAAAGTGGCCTGGTAGGGAGTTGCCCAAGATTGAGAGAGCACGGGAGAAGTTGAGCGGGAGGAGGAGCGTGCACACTGTCCCGCGCGCAGAATGACGTTAGGGAAGGCATTTGTGAGAAGTGGTGGTAGGCGGTTGCTGGGTTTGGAAACAGCCTACGAAAATGCGTAGGAAGGAAGGAGTGTCTAATCAATCAGCCCCAAGGGACAGGTTCGCACTGCCTGACCACACTCCTCAGCCTGGTTTCAGGCCACCGAGTCCAAGTTTTTGCCACAGTTCCAGGGCCGAGTCTGTTTCCAAAGAGCCCTGTAATTGTTTTCCACCTGTGTCTCACCCAAACACCAAGGCTGGCGCAGGCGGACACCTTCCCTCTTTTCTCCCTCCAGGCTGGGTCCCAGAAATCATTAGAGGAGGGAGGAATACGTCCAGCGTGGCTGTGCCTGGCAGAAGCCCGGGTGGGTCTGTGGGGCTAAGAGGCAAAGGCGGGTGGCGAATGTGGGCCAGCGGGAGCCTGGAGGGGTTGACACCGCCTGCTCCACGGCAAGTCCCTGGAGGAAGAGCCCTGCTATGCCCTGAGAGCGAGCGCGGGCAGGTGTAACAACGCGGGGCTGGGGCTAGGGCTCAGGGGCTCCGCGCAGCCTCCTTCCCTCCCAGGGACACCGCACAGCTGCGCTCTGCCGACTGCGCGGGCCTTGAGATGCTGGTGGCTGCCGCGGGCTTGGCCTGCTCCTCGCGCACGGCCATCCGGGAGCCACCGCGCTGCGCCTCTGCTTCAGATGCTTGGCTAGAGAAAGGTGGCAAGACAGGGCAGTGCGTGTGCGCGTGCGGGGAAGTGCATATGAGTGCACACACACATATACATATATGAGCGCATGTATGTCTGCGCGTGTGCGTGTCCATGGGAACCAGAGGGGGCACCCTCATTCTGAGCCGCCAGAGGACTGCCTGAAGCTGCTGGATAGAAACTCCCCTAGAATGTTAGCTCCGTGGGGGAAGGAGTTTTGTTTGATGGCTGCTATATTCCCAGTGCCCATTAAAGTACTGGGGACACGGTAGATGCTTAATAAACAGCTGTTAAGTTAATCAATGGACTCTAGGAATGGAGGCATGCTGGCCCTTCTGGAACTGGAGAAAGGACAAGGACACATTTTGCCACCTTCTCTGTTCTTGGTACCAGCCCTGGCGTTCCTGGCAACGCCAATCCTTCTCACCTCCAGGTGGTGCCGAGTTTTCCTCCCTGCTCCTGTCCTTACACCTTCACCCCTTTGTCTCTGTTTCCTGCTGGCCCTGTGTGTAAGCGGCCCCGCAGTCAGAGTGGGAGACAGGAAGGTGAAAGAAGCAGAGCTCTGGAAACAGAGAGCTACCAGGGTGGCCTCTTCCTTCTGGAAGGACACAGAACGATGGGGTGAGACTGGCGCTCTTCTTCAGCTCCTCCCTTTGGGAATTTGGACTTTGAGCTTCAGTTTCCTGACTTTGAAACAGCAGCTATTCCACTTGCCTCGCGGGATTGTTCCAAGAGGTCAGGCAGGAGGCTGGAAAGTTCTGGAGCACACGATAGATCCTACGGAAATGTTCGTTTCGTTTCCTGACTAGCATCCGACAGTCTGGGAGTGCCCAGGTATGGCTGAGCGTGGCTATGGTTTGATAATCACGACCAGAACGCCCCTCTTTTTTTCACAAAATGCCTTGAGGAGAATTTAATGGCTGCCGAAAATTAAGTCAAGCTTCATTTCTAAAGCGTTCAGGAGTCAATATGCTGTGAGTCATGTATTGTCCGGGCCTCCGCTCACTCTGGAGGGAGCTTTTCCAAGTAATTAAACAACGACATTGTGACCAAGCTGAAGCCCACCAGCCCCAGCCTTTCATTCGGGACCTTCTCCCGCACATGCTGCTGCTGCTGCTGCCTCCAGGACCACTGCCAGGGAGACGAGCAGATTCTTCCTTCAGCTGTAGAGGGAGACACTGCGAACACCTAACGCTGTCAGTAACGCTTTTCATCTCGAAAGGAAGGATCTGATTTCACTCTTCTCAGCCCGATTTAAAGACCCATCAGAAATAACAAACTTCATGGGATAATTAGGAAATTATCCTCTTACAAATTGGTAGATGTCGTCTTTCTTTTCCTTGGGACGAGACAGAAGGGACATTGTTTGTCTTTTACCATGGTGAAGCTGCTTTGATGAACCACGCCACCGGGGAACGGTTCACTTGTGGGTAAGCTGATAGCTTGCCGTTCCAGGGTGCGCCTGCCAAGGTACTCCAGAATAAATGTTACATCCTCTGTGCACCCCTTCCTGATGAAAGGAAAACTTCAGTCACATTTAGTTAAAGGAGCCCTTTAAACCTGGCCTGTCAATATCCTGGAGGTGGAGAATCACACCAAGGTTAAGAAAAGGTTTCCCAGAACTGGCTAGACATGTATTTGTTTAAAGGGATTAGCAGTCTGGGCCTGATCAATACTGCCTGTTTTGGGGTTCGTAGAAAACAGTGCAAACATCCAGAGAGAAACTAGGAAGTCCCTAAAGACCCAAGGAAGGATTTTTTTTTTCTATTTGATAACAAGGAGAAATCTCTGCCTGTAAGATTTCTAAATCCTGACCTGTTTTAACTTAGGAGTCTTGTAAAAGTTATTGTAAATACAGACCAAAAGGCCAATGGTAAAATTGGAATTAACATCAGCCTCTGCCTTTCACTCTGACGTATTCTATGTCACTCCTTTCCTACCTCTCCTGCTCTCTCTGTCTTACTTTGTCTCTCTGTGTCTCTCTCATACACACACAAGGCAACAACCCAACGGGCTTGACAAATCTTAGATCCATTAAGAGTCTTCTGAAGTTTTCAATATGCTAAAAGACACACTAAAAGCATATATGTGTGTATGTGCATATATGTTAGCATTTCTGTTTAGCACTTGGTATATTCCAGAAGCTCTTACACACATTTTCTCACTGTGGCAGGTGATATTATTATCATCCACAATTTTTCCAAAGAGTAGACTGAGACTGAGACTCAGGGAGGTGAAGTGACTTGGGTAACAGTGTGCCATCAGGGTACGGTAGAGCCAGGAGTGAATCTGCCCTCCCAGTGCATTAGAGATGACCATCGTCTCATCCAGCTCTGCATGAAAAGACTCCCATAATTAAATTACCACTCCATAGTAAAGCCCTGATTGCAGTTTCATGTGCGGCCCCTTCCAGAAGTATTTGCAATTCATAATCCAAATGAGAAAAGCTGCTAGTAAAAATTTCAGGTACCAGTAACAGGCTAAATAAAGGAAACAAACACTAGGGCTTAAGATGAGTTGGGGACTCTTGAGTTGCAAAAGTTGGCAGGAGTTTTGTTTCTAGGAGCCTCTACAAGCCTCCTGGATGCCGCTCTGCCTTCAGCCTGTCCCCTTCCAATCTGCTCTATGGGGTGCCAACTACTTGCTTCAACAGACTGGACATACAAGCTTCAGAAGGGAGGACTCCCTAGCGCAGTGGCTCCCTGAATGTGGTCCCAGGACTGGCAGAAGCAGTGTCACCTGGGAGCTTAACAGAGATCCTCAGGCCCTCCCCCAGCACTGCTAAATCAGAAACTACAGGAGAGGGGCCCAGCAATCTGTGTTTTAACAAGCCCTCCTGGTAATGCTGGCACACACTGAAGTGTGAGCACCACTGCCTATTGCCTACAAGAGAGTGCCCAGACACCTCCCAGACCTCCCTAACTGAACCTAACAGGTTCCTCTCCTCTAACCACACCCACCTAACACTCACTGTTCTCTAAACATTTCTTTTTCATGTTTATCTTTGATGCTCTGTTCCTGTTCTTTTGAATGGCATTTCCTTCTTCCCTGCCTGACGAACTCATATTTATCATTTAAAGCCCAATTCAAAGATCGCTCCCTCTTGAGACTTCAGGTGCTTTCTCTCTGCTGAGTTTTTGTTACTCCTTCCGTACCTCCCGATGGCACCCGTGCATACCTCAACAGCATCGCCACGTCGTGTTCTTTGGCATGAGCCTTATGGTGGACTGGAATCTCCAGGCAGCCCGAGTACCTAGTGTTGTGCCAGGAATGTGGTAGGTACTTAATAAATCTGGACTGATTAAATGAATAAGTGAATGCATTAGCCCAAGTACAGTCATCCCTTGGTATCGCTAGAGGATTCATTTTAGCACCTTCCCAGGATACCAAAATCCATAGAAGCCCAAGTCCCTGATATAAAAGGGCACAGTATTTGCATATAACCTATGCACTTCCTCCATATACTTTACATCATCTCTAGGTTACTTATAATACCCAGTACAGTGTAATCTATATAAATCATTAGACCTTATTGTTGAGGGGAAAATGACAAGAAAAAAGAGTCTGTACATGTTCAGTACAGATGCCATTTTTTGAATATTTTCCATCTGAGGTGGGTTGAATTCGTGGGTGTGGACCCCACAGAGAGCTATATTCTATCAGGCCTCACTGAGTAGTCAAAATAGGCAACTGGCCTGTGAGCACAGGGCTGGTTACTTCAGAGCCTGATCTGACCTCCGGGCATCCTGACTCCTAGCCAGGCTAGTCTGTGAAGTTTGGTTTGTTTCACCTGGGCGCCATGTCTTTAGGTTATGTAATTGTTAGACAGGAGTCATTTTTGGCTACTTTGTGACAGATAAATATGTCAAACACTCAAAACAGGTACAGTTCTTCCCTTGCGGCTGTGGAGCTGTGACTGCGGAGGCCACAGCCTGCATCGGTTATCTTCGCATCTCTCTGTGTTTGTAGTTGTAAATGGCAGCGACCTATCGCAGTGTATCTAGACCAACTATTAAACCATTTATAATGCCCAGAAACCAATTTGTGGCAGCCAGCAATTAGTTCCATTCATGTTTTTAATTTTTCTCCCTTTGAAGTTTAATAGATGGTTATTATGATGTAGTCTTCACTGCCTCCAAGTCTGCAGGCTGTGTGCAGCCTCAGTCGGCAGCCAGAGAAAATTAGACTCTACAGAGAAACTATGTAACCTAAAGCGGTGCTTTGGATTCCATTTCTGAGCCTGTTGCCCTGCCTAGGTCTTTGTCCATGAAGAGAGTTAGGATGAAAGGAGATTTGGAATACATACATTTAGCGAGCCTTACTTACTATGTGCTGCGTGCTGGGGACACACAGAGAGCAAGACTTGGTACCTCCCTTCACACAGCTTCTAGACTAGCGGGAGAAGAAAGGTTATGAAGAGGAATTTGCAGTCTAGTGGGATGTGTGCTATGAGAGAGGAAGCTCAGGGGAGGGAGCTCAAGGGTGAGGAGCAGTTAGCCAGCTAGACATGCAGAGGAAGACTGCGCTGGGCAAGGAAGTTGGGAGGTGAGAAAGAGGTGGCACTGCTGAAGAACTCAAAGTCGTGCACATGGTTGGACTCAGCATGGCAGACTCTGGAGCTTCTGGAGCTACATCTGGGGTGTGATGCCTTGAAGTCCTCATGCATTTACCAGAAGAAAATAAAGCTGGGTTCACTTAAAAATGCCAGGTCATGAAAGGCTGAGATAAATGACAGTCTGGTGCTAGGACAGAAGGGGACAGGAGGGGGCATAATTTCTCAGTAGTGCTTTCCTTGTGGATGATCGGCACAGGCAAAAGTTTGTCCAGAGTACACTTTGTGTCAGGGAGAATCTCTCTTCAAGCTTTGGGGACTAAGGAGCTTGAGGAGACAGGAAGCTGTGAATAAAAGGATTATAATTTACCATTAATTGTCAACCTTTCTCTTTCTACTTGCTCCTTCCCCAGTGCTTATAAAACATACTTAGAAGTCTCTTATTCTTAAAAGAAAAATCAGCCTAACTAAATATAAGCCATCCTTCACCTTGTTTTGCTTGCAAGATCTCTCTTTATCTCTTCCCTTCCTTTGATAACAAAGTTCCTTTAAAAAAATGTACACTCACCTCTTCTTTCCTGCATTTTTTTCATAGACAGTGCCAGGCTTGTGTCTACACTCCACAAAGTCACTATAACAACAGTCACCAGTGCCCTCAATGGCCAGTTCCAATGGGCTGGCTCATTTATTCATTCAACAAGAATTACACGTATCTACTCTGAATCAGGCAGTGTTCCGGGCATGGGGATGTACTGGTGTAAAGGCTTCTTGGTGCTTATGTTTTCAGGAACTCCTTTTAGTTCTTAGGTATCTATAGCATTTGCCATGGTTGGGCTTCATCTCCTGGAAGTATTCTCATATCCCATGAAAAAATGTCCTGTGGTTGTCCTTCTATCTTTCTTATTGTTCCTTCTCAGTCTCCTTTGCAGATTCCTCTTCCTCTACCTATTCATTAAAGCTTGGTAGCAAGTAAGTTGTAGGCTCAAGACTAACCCTCCAATATTTTATCTTTCCTTGTCTTTTCCTTTAGTTCTCAAACATGTATCTCAGGATCCATATAAACAGGTGCCTTGGATGTATCTCCATGAATGGCACCTCAATATCAACCAAACCTGAGCTGAGCCCCCATCTGCTGCTTCTCCTGAGTTTCCCATCTCTGTGAATCCTCTCTGCAGCCAGGGAAGCTAGGAGACATCTTGGACTCGTCGTTTGTCCTGTCTCCATGCTCCCTATGCCCACAGCCTTGGTCCTAGTTCAGGGCTCTCATCACCTCTCCTGGAACACTGCCATAGTCTCCTGCCCACAGATTGATCCCATCCAACTCATCAGCCATGCTGTTGGCAGAATGATCTTCCTAAATTGCAAATTTGGCCATGTTCTTCCCTGATAGTCTCCATCTTATCTAACAACAGTTCTCAAAGTATAATGTGGAACCCAATCAGGTTTCCTGTTCTGTGAATTGTTCAGAAATATCCTTTATTTGCTATATGCTATAGGGGTGACAGGGCAAGACGGAGGACTGGGGCGGGAAAGGTGACAGAGGCTAAAGAATGACTGTTGTGTGGAGAAGTTGAGACCTCAAACCTGCAGGCCAGTAATTCCCTAAGTTTTGGGTTTCATTACTGACTTGTAATTCTTTACTGACTTGTAATTCTTTATGTATTTTCTTACTGACTTGTAATTCTTTACGTATTCTGGATATTAATCTTTTACCTTTTTATTTATTTATTGTTATTATACTTTAAGTTGTAGGGTACATGTGCATAACGTGCAGGTTTGTTACATATGTATACTTGTGCCATGTTGCTGTGCTGCACCCATCTACTCATCATTTACATCAGGTCTAACTCCCACTGCAATCCCTCCCCTCCTCCCCCTCCCATGATAGGCCCGTGTGTGATGTTCCCCTTCCGAGTCCAAGTGATCTCATTGTTCAGTTCCCACCTATGAGTGAGAACATGCGGTGTTTGGTTTTCTGTTCTTGTGATAGTTTGCTAAGAATGATGGTTTCCAGCTGCATCCATGTCCCTACAAAGGACACAAACTCATCCTTTTTGGCTGCATAGTATTCCATGGTGTATATGTGCCACATTTTCTTAATCAATCTGTCACTGATGGACATTTGGGTTGATTCAAGTCTTTGCTATTGTGAATAGTGCTGCAATAAACATACGTGTGCATGTGTCTTTATAGCAGCATAATTTATAATCCTTTGGGTATATACCCAGTAATGGGATGGCTGGGTCATATGGTACATCTAGTTCTAGATCCTTGAGGAATCGCCATACTGTTTTCCATAATGGTTGAACTAGTTTACAATCCCACCAACAGTGTAAAAGTGTTCCTATTTCTCCACATCCTCTCCAGCACCTGTTGTTTCCTGACTTTTTAATGATCGCCATTCTAACTGGTGTGAGATGGTATCTCATTGTGGTTTTGATTTGCATTTCTCTGATGGCCAGTGATGATGAGCATTTTTTCATGTGTCTGTTGGCTGCATCAATGTCTTCTTTTGAGAAATGTCTGTTCATATCCTTTGCCCACTTTTGATGGGGTTGTTTGTTTTTTCTTGTAAATTTGTTTGAGTTCTTTGTAGGTTCTGGATATTAGCCCTTTGTCAGATGAGTAGATTGCAAAATTTTCTCCCATTCTGTAGGTTGCCTGTTCACTCTGATGGTAGTTTCTTTTGCTGTGCAGAAGCTCTTTAGTTTAATGAGATCCCATTTGTCAATTTTGGCTTTTGCTGCCGTTGCTTTTGGTGTTTTAGACATGAAGTCTTTGCCCATGCCTATGTCCTGAATGGTACTACCTAGGTTTTCCTCTAGGATTTTTATGGTATTAGGTCTAACATTTAAGTCTCTAATCCATCTTGAATTAATTTTCGTATAAGGAGTAAGGAAAGGATCCAGTTTCAGCTTTCTACTTATGGCTAGCCAATTTTCCCAGCACCATTTATTAAATAGGGAATCCTTTCCCCATTTCTTGTTTCTCTCAGGTTTGTCAAAGATCAGATGGCTGTAGATGTGTGGTATTATTTCTGAGGACTCTGTTCTGTTCCATTGGTCTATATCTCTGTTTTGGTACCAGTACCATGCTGTTTTGGTTACTGTAGCCTTGTAGTATAGTTTGAAGTCAGGTAGCGTGATGCCTCCAGCTTTGTTCTTTTGACTTAGGATTGTCTTGGAGATGCGGGCTCTTTTTTGGTTCCATATGAACTTTAAAGCAGTTTTTTCCTATTCTGTGAAGAAGCTCATTGGTAGCTTGATGGGGATGGCATTGAATCTATAAATTACCTTGGGCAGTATGGCCATTTTCACGATATTGATTCTTCCTATCCATGAGCATGGTATGTTCTTCCATTTGTTTGTGTCCTCTTTTATTTCACTGAGCAGTGGTTTGTAGTTCTCCTTGAATAGGTCCTTTACATCCCTTGTAAGTTGGATTCCTAGGTATTTTATTCTCTTTGAAGCAATTGTGAATGGAAGTTCATTCCTGATTTGGCTCTCTGTTTGACTGTCACTGGTGTATAAGAATGCTTGTGATTTTTGCACATTAATTTTGTATCCTGAGACTTTGCTGAAGTTGCTTATCAGCTTAAGGAGATTTTGGGCTGAGACAATGGGGTTTTCTAAATATACAATCATGTCATCTGCAAACAGGGACAATTTGACTTCTTCTTTTCCTAACTGAATCCCTTGATTTCTTTCTCTTGCCTGATTGCCCTAGCCAGAACTTCCAACACTATGTTGAATAGGAGTGGTGAGAGGGCATCCCTGTCTTGTGCCAGTTTTCAAAGGAATTTTTCCAGTTTTTGCCCATTCAGTATGATATTGGCTGTGGGTTTGTCATAAATAGCTCTTATTATTTTGAGGTACGTTCCATCAATACCGAATTTATTGAGCGTTTTTAGCATGAAGGGCTGTTGAATTTTGTCAAAGGCCTTTTCTGCATCTATTGAGATAATTGTGTGGTTTTTGTCTTTGGTTCTGTTTATTTGATGGATTATGTTTATTGATTTGCGTATGTTGAACCAGCCTTGCATCCCAGGGATGAAGCCAAGTTGATCTTGGTGGATAAGCTTTTGGATGTGCTGCTGGATTCAGTTTGCCAGTATTTTATTGAGGATTTTCTCCTCGATGTCCATCAGGGATATTGGTCTAAAATTCTCTTTTTTTTGTGTGTCTCTGCCAGGCTTTGGTATCAGGATGATGTTGGCCTCATAAAATGAGTTAGGGAGGGTTCTCTCTTTTTCTGTTGATTGGAATAGTTTCAGAAGGAATGGTACCAGCTCCTCTTCGTACCTTTGGTAGAATTCAGCTGTGAATCCATCTGGTCCTGGACTTTTTTTGGTTGGTAGGCTATTAATTATTGCCTCAATTTCAGAGCCTACTATTGGTCTATTCAGGGATTCAACTTCTTCCTGGTTTAGTCTTGGAAGAGTGTAAGTGTCCAGGAAATTATCCATTTCTTCTAGATTTTCCAGTTTATTTGCGTAGAGGTGTTTATAGTATTCTCTGATGGTAGTTTGTATTTCTGTGGGGTCGGTGGTGATATCCCTTTATCATTTTTAATTCGTCGATTTGATTCTTCTCTCTTTTCTTCTTTATTAGTCTTGCTAGTGGTCTGTCAATTTTGTTGATCTTTTCAAAAACCAACTCCTGGATTCATTGATTTTTTGGAGGGTTTTTGTGTCTCTATCTCCTTCAGTTCTGCTCTGATCTTAGTTATTTCTTGCCTTCTGCTAGCTTTGAATGTGTTTGCTCTTGCTTCTCTAGTTCTTTTAATTGCGATGTTAGAGTGTCAATTTTAGATCTTTCCTGCTTTCTCTTGTGGGCATTTAGTGCTATAAATTTCCCTCTACACACTGCTTTAAATGTGTCCCAGAGATTCTGGTATGTTGTATCTTTGTTCTCATTGGTTTCAAAGAACATCTTTATTTCTGCCTTCATTTCGTTATGTACCCAGTAGTCATTCAGGAGCAGGTTGTTCAGTTTCCATGTAGTTGAGCGGTTTTGATTGAGTTTCTTAGCCCTGAGTTCTAATTTGATTGCACTGTGGTCTGAGAGACAGTTTGTTATAATTTCTGTTCTTGTACATTTGATGATTAGTGCTTTACTTCCAATTACGTGGTCAATTTTGGAGTAAGTACGATGTGGTGCTGAGAAGAATGTATATTCTGTTGATTTGGGGTGGAGAGTTCTATAGATGTCTATTAGGTCTGCTTGCTGCAGAGATGAGTTCAATTCCTGGATATCCTTGTTAACTTTCTGTCTCGTTGATCTGTCTAATGTTGACAGTGGAGTGTTGAAGTCTCCCATTATTATTGTATGGGAGTCTAAGTCTCTTTGTAAGTCTCTAAGGACTTGCTTTATGAATCTGGGTGCTCCTGTATTGGGTGCATATATATTTAGGATAGTTAGATCTTCCTGTTGAATTGACCCCTTTACCATTATGTAATAGCCTTCTTTGTCTCTTTTGATCTTTGATGGTTTAAAGTCTGTTTTATCAGAGACTAGTATTGCAACCCCTGTTTTATTTTGTTCTCCATTTGCTTGGTAAATCTTCCTCCATCCCTTTATTTTGAGCCTATGTATGTCTCTGCGTGTGAGATGGGTCTCCTGAATACAGCAGACTGATGGGTCTTGACTCTTTATCCAGTTTGCCAGTCTGTGTCTTTTAATTGGAGCATTTAGTCCATTTACATTTAAGGTTAAGATTGTTATGTGTGAACTTGATCCTGCCATGATGATATTAACTGTTTATTTTGCTCGTTAGTTGATGCAGTTTCTTCCTAGCCTTGATGGTCTTTACATTTTGGCATGTTTTTGCAATGGCTGGTACCGGTTGTTCCTTTCCATGTTTAGTGCTTCCTTCAGGGTCTCTTGTAAGGCAGGCCTAGTGGTGACAAAATCTCTAAGCATTTGCTTATCTGTAAAGGATTTTATTTCTCCTTCACTTATGAAACTTAGTTTGGCTGGATACAAAATTCTGGGTTTAAAATTCTTTTCTTTAAGAATGTTGAATATTGGCCCCACTCTCTTCTGGCTTGAAGAGTTTCTGCCGAGAGATCTGCTGTTAGTCTGATGGGCTTCCCTTTGTGGGTAACCCGACCTTTCTCTCTGGCTGCCCTTAAGATTTTTCCTTCATTTCAACTTTGGTGAATCTGGCAATTATGTGTCTTGGAGTTGCTCTTCTCGAGGAGTATCTTTGTGGCGTTCTCTGTATTTCCTGGATTTGAATGTTGGCCTGCCCTACTAGGTTGGGAAAGTTCTCCTGGATGATATCCTGAAGAGTGTTTTCCAACTTGGTTCCATTTTCCCCTCGCTTTCAGGTACCCCAATCAGACGTAGATTTGGTCTTTTTACATAATCCCATACTTCTTGCAGGCTTTGTTCATTTCTTTTTCTTCTTTTTTCTTTTGGTTTCTCTTCTCGCTTCATTTCATTCATTTGATCCTCACTCGCTGACATTCTTTCTTCCAGTTGATCGAGTCGGTTACTGAAGCTTGTGCATTTATCACGTATTTCTCGTGCCATGGTTTTCGTCTCTTTCATTTCGTTTGTGAGCTTCTCTGCATTAATTACTCTAGCCATCAATTCTTCCACTTTTTTTTCAAGATTTTTAGTTTCTTTGCGCTGGGTACGTAATTCCTCCTTTAGCTCTGAGAAATTTGATGGACTGAAGCCTTCTTCTCTCGTCTCGTCGAAGTCATTCTCCGTCCAGCTTTGATCCGTTGCTGGCGATGAGCTGCGCTCCTTTGCCAGGGGAGATGCGCTCTTATTTTTTGAATTTCCAGCTTTTCTGCCCTGCTTTTTCCCCATCTTTGTGGTTTTATCTGCCTCTGGTCTTTGATGATGGTGATGTACTGATGGGGTTTTGGTGTAGGTGTCCTTCCTGTTTGATAGCTTTCCTTCTAACAGTCAGGATCCTCAACTGTAGGTTGTAGCTGTAGGAGATTGCTTGAGGTCCACTCCAGACCCTGTTTGCCTGGGTATCAGCAGCAGAGGCTGCAGAAGATAGTATATTTCTGAACAGCGAGTGTACCTGTCTGAGTCTTGCTTTGGAAGCTTCCTCTCAGGGGTGTACTCCACCCTGTGAGGTGTGGGGTGTCAGACTGCCCCTAGTGGGGGATGTCTCCCAGTTAGGCTACTCAGGGGTCAGGGACCCACTTGAGCAGGGAGTCTGTCCCTTCTCAGATCTCAACCTCCGTGTTGGGAGATCCACTGCTCTCTTCAAAGCTGTCAGACAGAGTCGTTTGCGTCTTCAGAGCTGCTGAGTTTGTTATTGTTTACTGTGCCCTGTCCCCAGAGGTGGAGTCTACAGAGACAGGCAGGTTTCCTTGAGCTGCTGTGAGCTCCACCCAGTTCGAGCTTCCCAGCAGCTTTGTTTTACTTAAGCCTCAGCAATGGCGGGCGCCTCCCCAGCCTCGCTGCTGCCTTGCCGGTAGATCACAGACTGCTGTGCTAGCAATGAGGAGGCTCCGTGGGTGTGGGACCCTCCCGGCCAGGTGTGGGATATGATCTCCTGGTGTGCCTGTTTGCTTAAAGCGCAGTATTGGGGTGGGAGTTACCCGATTTTCCAGGTGTTGTGTGTCTCAGTTCCCTGGCTGGGAAAAGGATTCCCTTCCCCTTGCGCTTTCCAGGTGAGGCAATGCCTCTCCTGCTTCAGCTCTCTCATACACAAAGAAACAACCCAACAGTCCTGACAAACCTTAGATTCTTTAAGAGTCTTCTGAAGTTTTAAATATACCCAAAGAAGTACCGAAAGAATATAAGCGTTTATGTGCATATATGTTAGCATTTCTATTTAGCACTTGATATATTCCAGAAGCTCTTACACATGTTTTCTCACTGTGGCAGGTGTTATTATCCACAATTTTACCAAAGAGTAGACTGAGACTGAGACTTGGGAAGGTGAAGTGACTTGGGTAACAGTGTGCCATCAGGGTACGGTACAGCCAGGAGTGAATCTGCCCTCCCAGCGGATTAGAAATGACCATCCTCTCATCCAGCTCTGCATGAAAAGACTCCCATAATTAAATTACCACTCCATAGTAAAGCCCTGATTGCAGTTTCATGTGCGGCCCCTTCCAGAAGTATTTGCAATTCATAATCTAAATGAGAAAAGCTGTTAGTAAAGATTTCAGGTACCAGTAACAGGCTAAATAAAAGAAACAAACATGAGGACTTAAGATGAGTCGGGGACTCTTGAGTTGCAAAAGTTGGCAGGAGTTTTGTTTCTAGGAGCCTCTATAAGCCTCCTGGATGCCATTCTGCCTTCAGCCTGTCCCCTTCTGATCTGTTCTATGTGGTGCCAAATGCTTGCTTCAACAGACCCAGACATATAAGCATCAGAAGGGAGGACTCCCTAGCACAATGGCTCCCTGGGTGTGGTCCCAGGACTGGCAAAAGCAGCATCACCTGGGAGCCTAATAGAAATGCCAATCCTCAGGGCCTGCCCCAGTGCTGCTGAATCAGAAACTATGGGAGAGGGGCCCAGCAATCTGTGTTTTAGCAAGCCCTCCAGGTATTGCTGGCACACACTGAAGTGTGAGTACCACCGCCTATTGCCTACAAGAGAGTGCCCAGACACCTCCCAGACCTCACTAACTGAACCTAACAGGTTCCTCTCCTCTAACCACGCCCACCTAACACTCACTGTTCTCTAAACATTTCTTTTTCATGTATTTTTGATGCCCTGTACCTGTTATTTTGAAAGACATTTCCTGCTTCCATGCCCGACAAACTCATATTTAACATTTCAAGCCCCATTAAAAGATCTCTCCCTCTTGAGGCTTCACATGTTTTCTCTCTGCTGAGTTTTAGTTACTCCTTCCGTACCTCCCCTGACGGCCCCCATGCATACCTCAACAGCATTACCACATCGTGTTCTTTGGCATGAGCCTCATGGTGGACTGGAATCTCAAGGTAGCCCCGGTACCTAGTATTGTGCCAGGAACGTGGTAGGTATTTAATAAATCTGGACTGATTAAATGAATAAGTGAGTTCATGAGCCCAAGTACAGTTATCCCTTGGTAGCCCTAGAGGATTCATTTTAGCACCTTCCAGGGATACCAAAATCCACAGATGCCCAAGTCCCTGATATAAAATGGCACAGTATTTGCATATAACCTATGCACTTCCTCCATATACTTTACATCATCTCTAGGTTACTTATAATATCCAATACAATGTAATGCTATATAAATCTTTATAACTTATTGTTGAGGGAAAATGACAAGAAAAAAAGAGTCTGCATATGTTCAGTACAGATGCAATTTTTGGAATATTTTCCATCTCAGGTGAGTTGAATTCATGGGTATGGACCCCACAGAGAGCTATATTCTATCAGGACTCGCTGAGTACTCAAAATAGGCAACTGGCCTGTGAGCACAGGGCTGGTTACTTGAGAGCCTGATCTGACCTCCAGGCATCCCGACTCCTAGCCAGGGTAGTCTGTGAAGTTTGGTTTGTTTCACCTGGGTGCCATGTCTTTAGGTTATGTAATTGTTAAGACAGGAGTCATTTTTGGCTACTTTGTGACAGATAAATATGTCAAAGGCTCAAAAGAGGTACATTTCTTCCCTTGCGGCTGTGGAGCTGTGACTGCTGAGGCCACAGGCTGCATTGGTTATCTTCACATCTCTCTGTAGTTGTAAATGGCAGCGACCTATGGCAGTGGTATCTAGGCCAACTATTAAACATTTGTAATGCCCAGAAACCAATTTGTGGCAGCCAGCAATTAGTTCCATCATGTTTTTAATTTTTTTCCCTTTGAAGTTTAATAGATGGTTATTATGATGTAGTCTTCACTGCCTCCAAGTCTGCAGGCTGTGTTTACCCTCAGTCAGCAGCTAGAGAAAATTAGACTCTACAGAGAAACAATGTAACCTGAGGTGATGCTTTGGATTCCATTTCTGAGCCTGTTGCCCTGCCCAGGTCTTCTTTGTCCATGAAGAGAGTTAGGATGAAAGGGGATTTGGAATACATGCATTTAGCCAACCTTACTATGTGTTGGTTACTGGGGACGCACAGAGAGCAAGATTTGGTACCTCTCTTCACAGAGCTTCTAGATTAGCAGGGGAAGAAAGGTTGCGAAGAGGAATTTGCAGTCTAGTGTGATGCGTTCTATGATAGAGGAAGCTCAGAGGAGGGAGTTCAAGGGTGAGGAGCAGTTAGCCAGCTAGACATGCAGAGGAAGACTGCTCCAGGCAAGGAAGATGGGAGGTGAGAGAGAGGTGGCACTTCTGAAGAGCTCAAAGTCGTGCATATGGCTGGACTCAGCATGGCAGACTCTGAAACTTCTGGAGCTACATCTGGGGTGTGATGCCTTGAAGTCCTCATGCATTTACCAGAAAATAAAGCTAGTTTCACTTAAAATTGCCAGGTCATGAAAGGCTGAGATAAATGACAGTCCAGTGCTAGGACAGAAGGGGACAGGAGGGGGCATAAGTTCTCAGTAGTGCTTTCCTTGTGGATGATCAGCGCAGGCAAAAATTTGCCCAAAGTACACGTTGTGTCAGGGAGAATCTCTCTCCAAGCCATTTGTAGCTTTGGGGACTAAGGAGGTTGAGGAGACAGGGAGCTGTGAATAAAAGGATTATAATTTACCATTAATTGTCAACTTTTCTCTTTCTAGTTGCTTCTTCCCCAGTGCTTGTAAAACATGCTTAAAAGTCTCTCATTCTTTAAAAAATAAAAACAGTCTAACTAAATATAAGTCATCCTTCATCTTTTTATGCTTGCAAGATCTCTCTTTATCTCTTCCCTTCCTTTGAAAACTAAGTTCCTAAAAAATGTACACTCACCTCTCCTTTCATGTATTTTTTTCATAGACAAAGCCAGGCTTGTGTCTACACTCCACAAAGCCACTATGACAACAGTCACCAGTGCCCTCAATGGCAAGTTCCAATGGGCTCATTTGTTCATTCAGCAGGAACTACATGTGTCTACTCTGAACCAGGCAGTGTTCCAGGCATGGGGATGTACTGGTGTGAAGGCTTCTTGGTGCTTATGTTTTCATGAACTCCTTTTAGTTCTTCAGTATCTGTAGCATTTGCCATGGTTTGGCTTCACCTTCTGGAAAGACTCTCACATCCCATGACAAAATATGTGGTTGTCCTTCTGTCTTTCTTATTGTTCCTTCCCAGTCTCCTTTGCAGATTCCTCTTGCTCTACCTATTCATTAAAGATTGGTGGTAAGTAGGTTGTAGGCTCAAGACTAACCCTCCAAGATTTTATCTTTCCTTGATGTTAGTTCTCAAGCATGTATCTCAGGATCCATATAAATAGCTGCCTGTGGACATATCTCCATGAACGGCACCTCAATATAACCTAACCAAAGCTGAGCCCCCATCTTCTTCTTCTCCTGAGTTCCCCACCTCTGTGAATCCTCTGTGCAGTCTGGGAGTCATCTTGGACTCATCGTTTTTCCTATCCCCATGCTTTCTATGCCCAAAGCCTGGGTCCTAGTTCAGGGCCCTCGTCACCTCTCCTGGAACCCTGCTATAGTCTCCTTCCCACATCGCATCCAACTCATCAGCCAGGCTGTTGACAGAATGATCTTCCTAAATTGCAAATTTGGCCATGTCCTTCCCTGATAGTCTCCATTTATCTAACAACAGTTCTCAAAGTATAATATGGAACCCAATACACTTTCAGAGAGTACATGATGTCAAAACTATTTTAATAATAAGAACAGGAGATTATTTAGCCTTTTCACTGTGTTGATATTTGCACCGATGGTGCAAAAGAAATAGTGGGCAAATCAGTAGCTGCCTCAGCACAAATTAAGGCATAGAACAAAACTATACTATAACCTAGTGTTTGTATTCTTTTTACCTCATGCATTTGCAGAAGAAAAAAAAAAGCAAGTTTCACTTAGAAATGCCACTATGAAGCAGTAAAAACACTAACTTTTAAAAATCTCAGCCCTTCAACGAGTATCTTTTAAATATTCTGCTGGTCAAAATGCAAAGTAATCATAATCAATTCTGCTACATCACAAAGTACAGTGGTTGTCTCAGAGAAAAGCATTTGTGTGATCATTTGAGTAGCAAGTTAACTAGGTTTCTTTTCTTCTACCTAACATCATTTTTACTTGAAAGCATGACTGACAGACAGACTGATTATTCAGACTTGGGTATTTGGCAGCTTTAATCTCGAAAATCAATAAAGTGAGCTTGTCACTTCAAGGAAAACAACTAGCAGTGTTTGTTGCCAATGATAAAATGTGATCTTTCAAGCAAAATTAGAATTTTGGTAAACATGCATCTGTCACCATGAGCATGACAGCTTCCCAACACTTAGTGACTTTTCTGATGAGATTAGTGGTGATGTTAAGAAACATGTGGAGTCTGTTCTGGGTCTTGTATAATGGGATGCATCAACATTTGGAAGATTTACATAACTCAGCCAATATCTTCCAAATAACCAATGGTGGATATTACAAAATCATGCACACATCAAAAAGCCTATTCAGGTGCAAGATGGGTCAATGGATTTTAATGTAACAGAGTTTGAAATGTTTGTTAATACGGCTTCAGATTCCACATTGCAACCAACTTTTGAGAAAATACCAGTTATCCAGTTTTAGTATGGTATCAAAGAATATCCAAAATGATCTAAAAAGGCATTCCAGCTATCTATGTGAGGCAAGTTTTTCTTCATACACTTCAACCAAAACAACATATTGTAAAAATTGAAATCCAGCTATCTTCTAGTAAACCAGATGTCTCTTATTTTTTTTTTTTTTATCTTGGACAATACAAAGATGTTATCTATATTGACATGTTATGACCTTATTACTATTACTTTAAATAAATAACAAAATACTTAATATTCTTGGTTTTAATTTTGAATATAATAAATATCTATATAACACATATGAACACAAAATCCTTCGGGTCCCTAACAATTTTTAAAAGCATAAAGGCATCATAAAACGCAAAACTTAGGGAATTACTGGCCTGCAGGTTTGAGGTCTCAACTTCTCCACACAACAGTCATTCTTTAGCCTCTGTCACCTTTCCCGCCCCAGTCCTCTATCTTGCCCTGTCACCCCTATAGCATCACGACCCCTCCTACCATCATAATCCTCACCGACATCATCACTATCACCTTCATCATCACCATCACCACCATTACAAACTCCATCATCACTAACTCTGGCTGAGCACTCACTCTGAGACAGGCAGCATGCCAAGAACTAGTCTAATACCATTATTTTCCAACAATGCTGCAATAATGGGAATTCTTATTTTTAGCCTTATTTATCAGAATAGGGAAGTTGAGGTATGAGAAGTTAAGGGCCTGCCCAGACACAGATTAGTCTCCTTATTCATTCATTGGGGATAGTACTGCCCTTGCCCTTGGGGCACTTACATGTGCAAATAAAGCCAGGCAAAGAGATGGGTGGGCCTGGCCCAGAGAGAACACTTGTTAAGACAGGGTGAGCTGTTACTGCTAGTGCCCAAAGTATCAGACTAACCCTGCCAGGCCAGCAGGGTCTTGGGCCCTAGATGAGTGTTCTCTTCCACAGCCACCACAGTCCTGAGTTCTGAGAACAGAGCATGAAGCCCAGAAAAAGATCTTGGCAAATTATTTTTGAAAATATAAAGTTCACTCTATCCTAGAATACAAGCTAAAATAAAGTCAATGAAGTCCAAAGAGTCAAGTATAAAAGGCAGGCCATTGGCCAGGCACAATGGCTCATGCTTATAACCCCAGCACTTTGGGAGGCTGAGGCAGGACGATCATGAGGTCAGAAGATCAAGACCATCCGGCTAACATGGTGAAACCCCCTTCTCTGGTAAAAGTACAAAAAATTAGCTGGTCATGGTGACACACGTATGTAATTCCAGCTACTCGGGAGGCTGAGGCAGGAGAATCAC
>JABBCR010000675.1:0-34796 GCA_014849445.1 Cercopithecus mona
CTCACCGACATCATCACTATCACCTTCATCATCACCATCACCACCATTACAAACTCCATCATCACTTACTCTGGCTGAGCACTCACTCTGAGACAGGCAGCATGCCAAGAACTAGTCTAATACCATTATTTTCCAACAATGCTGCAATAATGGGAATTCTTATTTTTAGCCTTATTTACCAGAATAGGGAAGTTGAGGTATGAGAAGTTAAGGGCCTGCCCAGACACAGATTAGTCTCCTTATTCATTCATTGGGGATAGTACTGCCCTTGCCCTTGGGGCACTTACATGTGCAAATAAAGCCAGGCAAAGAGATGGGTGGGCCTGGCCCAGAGAGAACACTTGTTAGACAGGGTGAGCTGTTACTGCTAATGCCCAAAGTATCAGACTAACCCTGCCAGGCCAGCAAGGTCTTGGGCCCTAGATGGGTGTTCTCTTCCACAGCCACCACAGTCCTGAGTTCTGAGAACAGAGCATGAAGCCCAGAAAAAGATCTTGGCAAATTATTTTTGAAAATATAAAGTTCACTCTATCCTAGAATACAAGCTAAAATAAAGTCAATGAAGTCCAAAGAGTCAAGTATAAAAGGCAGGCCATTGGCCAGGCACAATGGCTCATGCTTATAACCCCAGCACTTTGGGAGGCTGAGGCAGGAGGATCATGAGGTCAGAAGATCAAGACCATCCGGCTAACATGGTGAAACCCCCTTCTCTGGTAAAAGTACAAAAAATTAGCTGGTCATGGTGACACACGTATGTAATTCCAGCTACTCGGGAGGCTGAGGCAGGAGAATCACTTGAACCCAGGAGGCGGAGGTTACCATGAGCAGAGATTTCACCACTGTACTCCAGCCTGGTCGACAGAGTGAGACTCCGTCTCAAAAAACAAACCAACAAAAACAAAACAAAAACCCTCTAATCCCCGAATGCTTGGAGAGACTGATTTGAGTAACAAACTTTGGTCTGCCACACAGCCAGCTGTGCACGAATTACTTTCTCCACTGCAATTCCTCTATCTTGATAACTTGGTTCTGTCTAGGCAGCAGGCAAGGTGAACCCATTGAGCTGTTACAGTACATTTTATAGAGTTAAAGACCCCCCCTTTTTTTCCTTATCTTAGACTCTCAGATTCTTGATAACCTGTTTCACAACCCTAGACAGTTAACAGCTAAATAACCTTAAATTTGAATATTAAAGGAAACAATTCAGTTGAAAATCAAATAGCAAAATTTACATCATAAAGTACAGAAAGAAGAAGTCTGATGGTGCTAGAGGGAGACACTAATATTTTTCTTGAGCCAAATTAAACATAAAATTAAATTACACTCTTCCTTAAAAACCCAAGAATAGCCTCTCTTGCAATAACTATTTTAGAGAAAAAAAAAAGTAAAAACAGAATTCAGTCGACTGAGAAGACAAAAACAAAAAAAGAAAAAAGAAAGACAAGGTCTTAGGAGAGTAAAACAAACATAAAAACCAAAACCATGAAGGCCTTTCATACAAAAACATGCACACATGCACACGCACACACACATACATCTTGGATGTTACTCTTTAAATTAAGCTGACTTTTACATAGTTGTTCTCCTTTAAATGAAACTCTTTTAATCTTATTACCATATTTCAGCTAGGACAAAATTCTGCTAAACTAACAATGATCACACAAATTATATGATTTCTGAGCACTCTAAGTGTAAGTAGAAATTAACACCGGCTGGTTGTTAAATGTTAACTTTATTCTTCAAACACAATTTGCAAGACAGAATCCAAAACCAGTTTCTTACCTTATGACGGGTCTCAGGCTATAGACTGCTCTCTACCATCCCAGAAGCAGGGAAAAAACAAACAAACAAACAAAAATGAATTTGCCTGTTGGAAGAAGTGAGCTCAAACTCCGTACAGGAGTCACCTGCCTTCCATCATCATGGAGGTACAAAAACTTGTCTTCTCATTGGACGCAAGTAAAACTCCAAAAACCGAGGAGTTGTACAGCAAAATAAACTTTAGATCTTGGCCAAATTTTTGGAGATCAGGGATTCTCTGGAGGGGGTGCTCTCAGACCTCAGCAAATTGTTCTATTGGTTTGAGCCATAAAGTTAGCTCACACTGGTACCAAGCAATGATAGGAAATTTGTCAAAGATCAGGGCATCTCCACTCAGAATCCTCCCGTGGTTACCAAAAGGAGAACTCAGAAAATCTGAAACAGGTCTCAGTTAATTTAGACAGTTTATTTTGCCAAGGTTGAGGACACACTCATGACAAAGCCCCAGAAACTCCTGCTAACATGTGTACACCAAGGTGGTCAGAGCACAGCCTGGTTTAAACACACTTTAGAGAGAAATGAGACATCAATCAATATACATTAAGAAGCACACAGGTTCAGTCTGGAAAAGCTGAACAAGTTTAAGCAAAGGCAGGAAGACTGGAAGCAGGGAGGGAGTTTCAAGGTCATGGAAAAGTGATACACAAATAATTTCCACTGCATCACAATTGCCAAAAAGAGTACTCAATACAATAATGTGCTGTAAAGATTTGTAACCCAGGAGCAATAAGTTGTATCATATAGCCTCAGTGCATAGTAGGCCATACCATCTACGTTTGTTTAGGTAGACCCTATAATGTTCACACAATGACAAAATCACCTACAATGCAATCCTCAGGACCCATCTCCATCATTAAATGACTCACGACTGTATAGATGATACATAAGTATATAAGAGAAATCAGAAAATCACACCTATATCTGATTTTAAAATAAGGGTTAGAACAACTTGGGGTGCCTCTACATGGAATTCCTTATTAAAAAAAATTTTAGAATTTACTAGTTCTATGAAATGTTTCATTTCTATGTAACAATGTGTGTGAATATGTGTGTGCTAGAGTGTGCATGTGCATAGATATATGTGTATTTGTGTGGTTCGTTGGGTAGCCCTGAAGAAAAAAATGCACACATGTATCTTTACAGGCACATACATGTATACATATAAGTACATGCACACTGTTTTTCTTCCAGGCTACACAAACAACAAACCTAATCATGTCTTCCTTGTTTTTTTTATATTTTGTTGCTAGGGAGCTCAAAGAAAATTCGGAATCCAAATATGAAAATACCATCAGATTTATAACCTAAACCTGTGTGATGCCCTGCCTCCCTGATTCTAACCCCTATTTCACATTTACTTTTCCCATATGCGCAAAGTGTAAACTTGTGTGTGTGTATGTGCACACGGGTGTATGTGCATACATGTATGTGGGTGTATATATAAATGCGTGTGTGTGTGTATGTGCACACAGGTGTATGTGCATACATGTATGTGGGTGTATATATAAAAGCATGTGTGTGTGTATGTGCACACAGGTGTATGTGCATACATGTATGTGGGTGTATATATAAAAGCATGTGTGTGTGTATGTGCACACGGGTGTATGTGCATACATGTATGTGGGTGTATATATAAAAGCATGTGTGTGTGTATATGTATACATGTATATATATGTGCATATATATGTGTATATATGTATATTTGGCTTCAAATTCTTGTTAAAATTGGGTCCCCCATACATAAATCATGGTTCAACAATCAAGCACAAATTAAAGCTCTCTTGTTTCAGTTAAGTGTTAATTTTACCAACAGTAAGAGTGTAAATCACCAAGATAAGTATTATGGAATATAGACTGTTAAGACTCTCTCTTCTGCTGTGACTCTAACTCCTGTTGTCAATTTCTAAAATAAATTAACCATAAGTACTTATGTAACAATGATTTATGTTGTTTTAATTGAAAAAATTCCTGGCGTGGCTGTCTTTGATAAAAACACAAATTATCATTCTTCTTTATCATTGAGGAGCTTTATTTAGAAAATGTTATAAGTTAAAAAAATAAAACTTCTAACCAGTTTTATTTATCTAACCTATAACTCCTTTTTGACTTCTTGCTTCTAAGTACTTCCTTTTGCTATCAAACGTGTTGTGCTTTATATAATTCCAAGATGATATTATTTATATTAAGTATCATTTATTTTATATTGTAAATCTGTTCCCCTCCCATTTTCCTTGTTAACATATCCAGATTCGGTAGGAAATAAGTAGCAAAACAAGGCAAGGTTCTGCTTTCAGGACTCCTTTCTCTTAAAGACATATTTATACGTGATCAATCATGGAAATTTTTCTTATAGGAGTATATATATCTGTGTCCACAATTCAGTGATTCTGGAGTTAGACAGTAGCCATTGATAGCTCTGGCTTTTAGTGGGCCTGGGGGAGGATTTCTTGTAATTATCAAAAAATTGTTACAATTTTAACCAAAAGTGTTTAAAACGTTTATATAGGGTTCAAATTTAGATCTAATAGTATGACAATTTTATCATGCATAAACTTAGCAACTTTCTTTGGTCACAGAAAAAGCACCACAGTTTTGCTAATTTTTGTTTTTAATTTAGAAGAGGGTAGAGAAAAAGTTAAACCAGAAAGTATCAATTACCCCAAGTTAATAAATGTTGACATTTATTTTTTAAACATTATTTATATAAAGATATTAAATATTATGCACAAAATGTAAATAACTATTTTTCTCTATCTTCTCTGGCAGCCACCACCATCAGACACTTTGTAGATGTCCTGCATCTTGTATATTTAATGTGAAGTTATACACATAAAAATAGCTTTGAAACAAAGCCAGTAACAGTCCTTTCCTTATTGTCTGTGGACAAGACTGCCAAAAGCCACAGGATTAGAAGTGCTAGTAATCTTACTAAACTCAACATGCAGCTACTTTCATTAAGTCCATATCAATGTCTTACTTATTAAAAATGACTTAATTAAAGATAATTCTGTTTTGGACTGGGTTTACAGTTTTGAGGCCCCAATGCCAAATTTTGACACCTTATACTATTTGGCAGGAATATGTATAAAATTGCGTGATGTAAAGCAACATCCGATGCTGTCAATTCTTAAGACATTTCTAATATTACTTTACCAATAATTATAAAGCTAGTTTATTTATTAAAGATTTTACTTAAGTTACATAAACTTGAAAAAGCATTTGACTAGTCTTTTTTAGTATCTAACATAAGCGCTTTTATTTTTCTTTAAGCCAATTAATTAGAGCTCTTTTATATATTTTTAGCAGTGGAACATTCTGTACACAACACACAAATACATATAAAAATCTATTAGGCATGCCGATGGAAGTACTGAAACTGCCTTTGCACAATTATAACTAAAGAAATTATGACAGTGAAAGAAATCAGACATAACCGACTCTATCTTGCTTCTAACCCTTAAGCTGTCCTTGTTCATTCTCGGACATAAGCTGAACTAACTTTGGGAAGGAATTTAGTTCACAGCTTGATTCTGAAACCTAATTGATAGCCCTTTCCTGAAAAGAACCCCTTCTTGCCTGGGGAGCAGTCTGCATTTGCAGGACTAACATATTAGCTACAAGATTAGAAATTACAGTTTAGGGGTTATGCAATCTCTGGCTCCAAACGTGTGAACCTCCCCAAATTGCTCCTGCAGGTAACATCACTATTTGTAAAGCCTAAAATCAGTGGTTGATACATGTTGCAGACCCTGCCCAGGCTGGTAATCTGGGCCAACCAGTTGTGCCATCACACCCATGAATAGAAGACAGTAAGAAAACCTAATTTCAACCTCCTATGATTCCATCTCCAACCTGACCGATCAGCACTCCCCACTTCCCAAGCCCCTACCCACCAAATATCTTTAAAAACTCTGATCCCTGGCTAGCTCTGGTGGCTCACACCTGTAATCCTAGCACTTTGGGAGGCTGAGGCAGGCAGATCATGAGGTCAGGAGCTCAAGACCATCTGGTCAACATGATGAAATCCTGTCTCTACTAAAAATACAAAAAATTAGCCAGGCATGGTGGCTGGCACCTGTAACCCCAGCTACTCAGGAGGCTGAGGCAGGAGAATCACTTGAACCCAGGAGGCGGAGGTTGCCATGAGCAGAGATTTCACCACTGTACTCCAGCCTGGTCGACAGAGTGAGACTCCGTCTCAGAAAACAAACCAACAGAAACAAAACAAAAACCCTCTGATCCCTGAATGCTTGGAGAGACTGATTTGAGTAATAAACTTTGGTCTGCCACACAGCCAGCTGTGCATGAATTACTTTCTCCACTGCAATTCCTCTATCTTGATAACTTGGTTCTGTCTAGGCAGCAGGCAAGGTGAACCCATTGAGCTGTTACAGTACATTTTATAGAGTTAAAGACCCTCCCTTTTTTTCCTTATCTTAGACTCTCAGATTCTTGATAACCTGTTTCACAACCCTAGACAGTTATCAGCTAAATAGCCTTAAATTTGAACATTAAAGGAAACAATTCAGTTGAAAATCAAATAGCAAAATTTATATCATAAAGTACAGAAAGAAGAAATCTGATGGTGCTAGAGGGAGACACTAATATTTTTCTTTGAGCCAAATTAAACATAAAATTAAATTACACTCTTCCTTAAAAACCCAAGATTAGCCTCTGTTGCAATAACTATTTTAGAGAGAGAGAGAAAAAAAAGTGAAAACAGAATTCAGTCAACTGAGAAGACAAAAAAAAGAAAAAAAAAGACAAAAAAAGGACAAGGTCTTAGGAGAGTAAAACAAACAAAAAAACCAAAACCATGAAGGCCTTTCATATACAAATATGCACACATGCACACATATACACACACACATCTTGAATGTTACCCTTTAAATTAAGCTGACTTTTACACAATTGTTCTCCTTTAAATGAAACTCTTTTCATCTTATTACCATATTTCAGCTAGGACAAAATTCTGCTAAACTGACAAAGATCACACAAATTATATGATTTCTAAGCACTCTAAGTGTAAGCAGAAATTAACACCAGCTGGTTGTTAAATGTTAACTTTATTCTTCAAACGCAATTTGCAAGACAGAATCCAAAACCAGTTTCTTACCTTGTGATGGGTCTCAGGCTGTAGACTGCTCTCTACCATTCCAGAAGCAGGGAAAAAACAAACAAACGAAAACGAATTTGCCTGTTGGAAGAAGTGAGCTCAAACTCCGTAAAGGAGTCACCTGCCTTCCATCATCATGGAGGTACGAAAACTTGTCTTCTCACTGGACGCAAGTAAAACTCCAAAAACCGAGGAGTTGTACAGCAAAATAAACTTTAGATCTTGGCCAAATTTTTGGAGATCAGGGATTCTCTGGAGGGGGTGCTCTCAGACCTCAGCAAATTGTTCTATTGGTTTGAGCCATAAAGTTAGCTCACGCTGATACCAAGCAATGATAGGAAATTTGTCAAAGGTCGGGACATCTCCGCTCAGAATCCCCCCGTGGTTACCAAAAGGAGAACTCAGAAAATCTGAAACAGGTCTCAGTTAATGTAGACAGTTTATTTTGCCAAGGTTGAGGACACACTCATGACAAAGCCCCAGAAACTCCTGACAACATGTGTCCACCAAGGTGGTCAGGGCACAGCCTGGTTTAAACACTTTAGGGAGACATGAGACATCAATCAACATACATTAAGAAGTACACAGGTTCAGTCTGGAAAAGCTGAACAACTTTAAGCAAAGGCAGGAAGACCGGAAGACGGGAGGGAGCTTCAAGGTCATGGAAAAGTGATACACAAATAATTACATTATTTTGAGTTTCTAGTTAGCTTCTCCAAAGGAGGCAATCAGATATGCATCTATTTCAGTGACCAGAGGGGTGACTTTGAATAGAATGCGAGGCGGGTTGGCCCTAAGCAATTTCCAGCCTGAGTTTTCCTTAGTGATTTTGGGGGACCAAGATATTTTCCTTTCACGACAAAGAGTAAGCACATGTTTGAAAAGAAACACAAAAGTCACCCTGGGAAGGGAGAGTCTGTCCAATACAGCATTTTGGGAACTGGATATCCCTAGGAAAATAACAACATAGGATCTTTATTGTGTGAAATTCACAATAATTCATTCAACATGAATGAAAGACCTATACCCAGAACTTGAAAAAGTCACTCTCTAAGAAGAAAACGTACAGTGTGCAGATACCAGGGCCAACTTGGATCTATGCTCACGGTTTGCCAAGAGGAAAACAAAAAAATAAAGAGGACAGAAAAAAATACAAACAACCAACAACCCAAACTCACTGACAACAGATTGATATGCTAGTGAATTTCTCTTACTTCATCTGTCACCAATGTTAACGGAAAACCAGAACACTACACACACCTGAAACTGCATCTGACTATACGGCTTATGGGCAAGAAAGAGTGAAAACAATGAATGAAAAGAGAGAAACATACAAAGGATGATAAGAAGTGTCTGGAGAAAAACACAGGTGATGAGGCATTTTTTGGAAAAGGTGTAAGTAACTAACGTTACTAACTAGCAAAAAACACCAGAAAAAAGAAATTAATTACCAAACCCAAACTTATAAACCAGAGGCTTTTCTGCAAACAACACATAAAACTGAAAACAAGTATGCTTGTTAACACCTGGTTAACATCACTAATCATGGCAAAAATGAAAACCAGAACAAGACTCAGATACCGTGTCCCTCTCGGTGGAATGAGTATTACAGAGATCTTCACATATCTTAAAAGAAGGGAAACCACAAATGCTGCTGTAAATTTCCAGAGAGGAGAGCTGTCTTATCCACAACTGTTGACAAGGTAAATTAGTATGTATGCTACAGAGGCCACTTGGAGGTTCCTCAGAAAACTAAAAATACAACTACCATTTCATTGAGCTGTGCTACTATTGGAAACATATGAAATCAGTACAGGAAAGACATATCTGCCTTCCCATGCTGACTATGGCACCAGTCACAATAGCCAAGATAAGGAATCAACCTACCTGTCCACCTGCAGAGGATGAGATCCAGAAACTGCAGTATCCAGTCACAACCAGATACTCTTCAGCCAGACATGGGTACTGATATCAGCTCATCTGTGGCAACATGATGTAACCTGGAGGACATTATGGTAAATGAAACACGCTATACAGAGAAAGACAAATCTCGCATCACCTCAATCATGAGGAATCTAGGAAACTATCTCACACAAACCTACGAAGCACCATAGTGCTTGCCAGGCTTGGAACTGAAGGCTGGGCATGGGTGGGCATAGGAAACATGTACAAAGACGCATTGCATAAGAGGAATGAAACTTGCCATTCTATTCCTCAGCAGGATAACTAGGGAAAACTTTACCAAAGGGTAGTTTTCAAGACAACCAGAAAGGAAGGTTCTCGCTCTCCTCAAAGATATGAAAACTCTACAAGGCAAAAAACAATGCTAAATATCCTGATTTCATCACTATGTGATGTATACATGGACCCAAATGTCCCACTCTACCATCTAGTTGTACATCTTAAGGACAGGGCTAATTGTGTTTTTTGAAAGCAACGTAGAGAAACAATGCTAAAATTACCATGGGACCACAAGAGGCCCTTAAACTCCAAAGCCAGGCTGGGAGATCCAAACTACATTGGATGGAACGCACTCTCTGATTTCAAATTTCATGGAAGAGCTACAGACCCACTTCTGCCTACACAGAATAGGGAACCCTGAAGTAACCTGACATACCTACAACCATTTGACCTTTGAAACACCAAAGGTCAGATGGACAAAAGGCTCACTATGCAATGAAGGGTACTGGGGTAGGTGGCTAGCCACATGCAGATGAACGACACTGGAGGCTTAACTCTCATCAAATACAAAAACTAATCCAAAATGAATGAAAGATTTCAGTAGAAGACCTCAAACTATAAAAGTCCTACAAGAAACCCTAAGACATACCTTTCTTAATACGGGCTTTGAAAAGCATTTGGATAAAAAGTAACAGCAAGAAAAGTCACAATGGACAGTTGGGCATAAGAAACTGAAACACTGCCAGACAGCAAAATAAATCACAAGCATGGTAAATACACAGTCTACAGGATGGGAGAAAATATTCCCAAACTATGCTTCTGACCAAGATCTAATAAGCCAAACTTTAACATGACCTTAAAAAAACCAAGAGATAGAAAAACAAACCATTCAAACAATGAGTAGAGAATATAAACACACAGTTGTCAAAAGATGATGTACAAGTGACTAACAGACAAGAATAAAACCTCAACATCACTCATCATGAGAGAAATGCAACTCACACACACACTGAGATACCATCTCATGTCGATAAGGATGACCATTTGTCCTAAGTCCAAGCATTAACATGCTGGCAAGGCAGAGGAGGAAAGCAAACACTGCTACACTCCTGGTGGGAATAAAAACTAGTTCTCACACTATGAGAAGTGGTTTGGCAACTCCTCAAAGAACTTAGAACTACCATCCAAATGAGCAATTGCATAACTGGGTATCTACACACAGAAAAATAAATCATAAATCCTTCTTTCAAAATGACACAGGCATGGGTATGTTCCTGGAAGTGCTATTCACATGGAAATATAAAATAAAATCGACCTATGTTCCCCTTAAGTTGATTCAATGTTTTAAAAGTGTTGTACATAGATGCCACAACATCCTACACAGTCAAAAAAAAAAAAAAAGGCATGCCCTTGGCAGCAACAAGGATGGAGCTGCAGGCAACTATGCTAAGCAAACTAAGGCAAGAACAGAAAATCAGATTCCACATGGTCTCATGGGGAAAGTATCTATAGACAACACAATGACTTTGTGATCCCTTTTTTTTCTCTCTGATGGGACACAGAAATTCCTGCCGACAAAAGCAAATATAAACCTGTGAGACAAACACTTTAGAGCTTCTGCATGGGGGAGAAAACAACGAACCCAAAGAGAAAGCATCTTACCTTGGCGAAAAGGATGATTGGGGTGAAATTAAGGAAAATCATAATTTTGGAAGGGGTTGTTATTGAACATATTCAAGCACTATAGCTACTAAGTGGGGAAAAGATTAAAAAAATACACAAGCTAAAAACATGCAAAGGACCTGCACAACCTCTTCTGCACAGGACATGAAACTGATTCACAGGTGAAACTAAAGATTCTCCACATAACTAGTCACTCCAAACATGTAAGTCAGAATCACACTCTGATATCAGATACCATTAAACTCCACTGAGAATGAACATTACCAGAAAAAAGCAATAAAAACTTTGGAAGGTAAAAGCAAGTGTAGGCTTACAGAAAGGGAAACTCTTATACACTATTCATGCCAATGTAAATTAGTGTATATACTGTGAAAAAATGTTGGGATGTTCCTTACACTGTGTATATGCATTTAAAGCAAAGGAAACCAGTACCTTAAGGAGTTATCTGACTTCCCATGTTTCATGGAGCACTAATCACAATATAGAAGATAAGGAATCAACCTACCTGTCCATCCACAGATGAAGGGATGAAGAAACTGCAGTATATCTGCACAACGCAATACTCTTCATCCGTAACAAAATAACGTAATTTTCATTTGGAGCCACATGGATGAACCTGTAAAATATGTTACATAAAATAAGCCAGGCATAGAAGGATAAAGACAGATTCATCTCACTTATATGAAATCCAAAAAACTTTGCCTTCAATAAGTAGAAAGTACAGTAGTGGTTTTCCAAGCAGAGGGGAAGGAGAGGATAGGATGGAAGGATTGGTTATGGAAACAAAGTTGCAGTTATTTGGGACAAATACATTCTTGTTTGTGCTCTATACCACAGCTTGGTGTTTCTGGTTAACAAAATACTGTATTTTTCAAAAAACCTGGAAGGGAGCAATTTCAATGTTCTCACAAAAGAACAATAATACCTGTATGAGGGAACAGATATGCCAAGTACCCCGATTTGATCATTACTAAAACTATACACGCATCAAAATGTCCCAGAGGAAAAACAGTCCCAGCATACTCTCTTAATTATATACTTTACTATGCACAGAAATGTAACGTGAATACACAATGCTAATGTTCACATGGAAACACAAACGGCCCTGAATGTCTAAGGAATCCTGACAAATAGAAACTAAGTTGGACGACTCACAATCCCTGATATGCCACTATGCTCCAGCCTGGGTAAGAGAATGAGACTCTGTCTCAAAAAGATTGTTAAAAATTTTGAGAGAATCATAGAAGTGATAACTACAGGGACTCTGTCACTCAGGCTGGAGTGCAGTGGCATGATCATGACTCACTGCAGTCTTGACCTCCCCAGCACAAGTGATCCTCCCACCTCTTCCTCCTGAATAGCTGGAACTACAGGGCACACACCACCACGCCTGGCTAATTTTTTGAATTTTTTTTATAGAGATAAAGTTTTGCCATGTTGCCTAGGCTGGTCTCAAATTCTTTGGCTCAAATGAGCTGCCCATCTCGGCCTCCCAAAGTCCTTGGATTACAGGCATGAGTCATCATGCATGGTGATTAAAAAAAAAAGGCATAGCTAAATCAAAGTGAAAAATTTTTGCAAAAGAAAGGAAACAATGAACCCAAAGAGAAAGGCTGGGACAAGGTTTTAATGAATCACATATTGGCTAAGGGATTGTTACGGAGAATATGCCATATATTAACAGGACTAGGTAGCAAGAAAAAAACAAATGATCCACCCAAAACTGAGCAGAGAACCTGAACAGACATTTCTGCAAAGAGAACATTAAACCACACACGCAAGCTCCCTTCCCCAGGTCAGGTGGCCATGAGTAGAGGGACAGAATTAGGCAGGCGCTTGCACGGAGTGGAGAAAAGTGACCCCTATGTCCTGACAGCAGGGACAGAGATTTAATAATTCAGCAGACCAAGCACACTGGTTCACACCTATAATCCCAGCACTTTGGGAAGCTGAGGCAAGAGGATTGCTTTGAGCTCAGGAGTTCGAGATGAGCCTGGGCAACATGGCAAAAGTCCATCTCTACCAAAAATATTTTTTTAAAAATAGCTGGACATGGTGGCACAGGCTCAGCTACTGTGGAGGCTGTGGCTGGAGAATCCCTTGAGCCCAGAAAATGGGGTTTGCAGTGAGCTGAGATCTGCACTGCACTCCAGCCTGGGTAAGAGAAAGAGACTCTGTCTCAAAAAGATTGTTAAAAACTTTGAGAGAATCATAGAAGTGATAACTACAGGGACTCTGTCACTCAGGCTGGAGTGCAGTGGCATGATGATGACTCGCTGCAGTCTTGACCTCCCCAGCACAAGTGATCCTCCCTCCTCTTCCTCCTGAATAGCTGGAACTACAGGGCACACAACACCACGCCTGGCTAATTTTTTGAATTTTTTTTTATACAGATAAAGTTTTGCCATGTTGCCTAGGCTGGTCTCAAATTCTTTGGCTCAAATGAGCTGCCCATCTCGGCCTCCCAAAGTACTTAGATTACAGGCATGGGTCATCATGCGTGGCGATAAAAAAAAAAAGAATGGCTAAATCAAAGTGAAAAATTTTTGCAAAAGAAAGGAAACAATGAACCCAAAGAGAAAGGCTGGGACAAGGTTTTGATGAATCGCATATTGGCTAAGGGATTGTTACGGAGAATATGCCATATATTAACAGGACTAGGTAGCAAGAAAAAAACAAATGATCCACCCAAAACTGAGCAGAGAACCTGAACAGACATTTCTGCAAAGAGAACATTAAACCACACACGCAAGCTCCCTTCCCCAGGTCAGGTGGCCATGAGTAGAGGGAGAGAATTAGGCAGGCACTTGCACGGAGTGGAAAAAAGTGACCCCTATGTCCTGACAGCAGGGACAGAGATTTAATAATTCAGCAGACCAAGCACACTGGTTCACACCTATAATCCCAGCACTTTGGGAAGCTGAGGCAAGAGGATTGCTTTGAGCTCAGGAGTTCGAGATAAGCCTGGGCAACATGGCAAAAGTCCATCTCTACCAAAAATATTTTTTTAAAAATAGCTGGACATGGTGGCACAGGCTCAGCTACTGTGGAGGCTGTGGCTGGAGAATCCCTTGAGCCCAGAAAATGGGGTTTGCAGTGAGCTGAGATCTGCACTGCACTCCAGCCTGGGTAAGAGAATGAGACTCTGTCTCAAAAAGATTGTTAAAAATTTTGAGGGAATCATAGAAGTGATAACTACAGGGACTCTGTCACTCAGGCTGGAGTGCAGTGGCATGATCATGACTCACTGCAGTCTTGACCTCCCCAGCACAAGTGATCCTCCCACCTCTTCCTCCTGAATAGCTGGAACTACAGGGCACACACCACCACGCCTGGCTAATTTTTTGAATTTTTTTTATAGAGATAAAGTTTTGCCATGTTGCCTAGGCTGGTCTCAAATTCTTTGGCTCAAATGAGCTGCCCATCTCGGCCTCCCAAACTGCTTGGATTACAGGCATGAGTCATCATGCGTGGCGATAAAAAAAATGCATGGCTAAATCAAAGTGAAAAATTTTTGCAAAAGAAAGGAAACAATGAACCCAAAGAGAAAGGCTGGGACAAGGTTTTGATGAATCACATATTGGCTAAGGGATTGTTATGGAGAATATGCCATATATTAACAGTACTAGGTAGCAAGAAAAAAAACAAATGATCCACCCAAAACTGAGCAGAGGCCCTGAACAGACATTTCTGCAAAGAGAACATTAAACCACACACGCAAACTCCCTTCCCCAGGTCAGGTGGCCATGAGTAGAGGGAGAGAATTAGGCAGGCGCTTGCTCGGAGTGGAGAAAAGTGACCCCTATGTCCTGACAGCAGGGACAGAGATTTAAAAATTCAGCAGACCAAGCACACTGGCTCACGCCTATAATCCCAGCACTTTGGGAAGCTGAGGCAGGAGGATTGCTTTGAGCTCAGGAGTTCGAGATGAGCCTGGGCAACATGGCAAAACTCCGTCTCTACCAAAAATATATTTTTAAAAATAGCTGGACATGGTGGCACAGGCCCAGCTACTGTGGAGGCTGTGGCTGGAGAATCCCTTGAGCCCAGAAAATGGGGTTTGCAGTGAGCTGAGATCTGCACTGCACTCCAGCCTGGGCAACAGGGCCAGACCCCATCTCCAAAACAAAAAAACAAAAACAATTAAAAAATCACCAAACTCTGCAGGTTAAGTTGGATCCTTTCCTTCCACCTAAGGCTTGGATGCAAGACAGCCAAACTGGGGCCTGACCCGGGCCGGGCTTCCCCTTCCTCCCACAGCCAGAGCCTTCCTCTCTCTCCATCTACATGGGGAGTCTCTCTCAGAAACAGCCCTAAAGCCTCCTACACTTTCCAACCTCAAAAGCCCTTAAGGAATGAGTACTACCGTAAAATCAATACTAAGATGGCAAGAGAGAAAAAAGAAAAGGAGTGGGAACCTAGCAGGAATACACAGAACATTCCAGAAAATGAAATCTTCTGTACTCACCATGAAGGAAAAATGCCCCAAAGAAGCTGGGCTGTGGAGAAATCACATCGAAGTTGTCCTCAGCAGTCAGCACCAGGGACAGGAGGCGTTCTTCTTCCCCAGGATGCAGCCTCAAGTTGTCCCAAAGGGGCCATGGCACGTGGTAGCTCCTGAGAACACACGAGCTCTTCTGGTTTAACATAGGCAAGTCAATAAATGTAATACACCACATAAACAGAATTAAAAGCAAAATCACATGGTCATCTTGGTAGACACACAAAAGGCATCTGACAAAATCCAGCATCCCTTTATGATAAAAACCCTCAGCAAAATATGCATAGAAGGGGCATGCCTTATGGTAATAAAAGCCATCTATGGCAAACCCACAGCTAACATTAATACTAAACGGAAAAATTGAAAGCATTTCCTCTGAGAACTGGAACAAGACAAGGATGCCCACTCTCACCATTTCTATTCAACACAGCACTGACAGTCTTAACCAGAGCAATCAAACAAGTAAAAGAAATAAAGGGAAATAAAGGGCATCCAGATTGGTAAAGAGGAAGTCAAACTGTTGCTGTTTGCTGATGATATGATCGTATACCTGGAAAACCCTAAACACTCCTCCAAAAAGCTCCTAAAATGATAATTTCAGCAAATTTTCAGGATACAAAATTAATGTACCCAAATAAGTAGCTCTGCTATACACCAACAACATGTACACCAACAACATGCAAGCTGAGAATCAGATCAAGAATTCAACCCTTTTTACAATAGCTGCAAATAAAGAAATAAAATACTCAGGAATATAACTAACCAGAAGGTAAAAAAGCTGTACAAGGAAAACTAAAAAACACTGCTGAAAGAAATCACAGATGACACAAACAAATGGAAACACACCTCATGCTCATGCTCATGGATGGGTAAAATCAATATTGTAAAAATGACCATAATGCCAAAAGCAATTTACAAATTCAAAGCAATTCCTACCAAAATGTCACCATCATTCTTCACAGAACTAGAAAGGATAATTCAAAAATTCATATGGACCCAATAAAGAGCCCGCATAGCCAAAGCAAGACTAAGCAGAAAGAACAAATCTGGAGGCATTACGTTACCTAACTTCAAATCTATACTACAAGGCCATAGTCAGTGGAACAGCATGGTACTGGTATAAAAATAGGCATGTAAACCAATGGAATAGAATAGAGAACCCAGAAATAAATCCAAATACTTACAGCCAACTGGTCTTTGACAAAGTGCACAAAAACAAAGTGGGGAAAGGACACCCTATTCAACATATGCTGGGATAATAGGCAAGCCACTGCCAAAAAATGAAACTGGATCCTCATCTCTTACCTTATACAAAAATCAACTTAAACCTGAGACCTGAAACCATAAAAATTCTAGAAGATAACTTTGGAAAAACCCTTCTTGGCATGGGCTTAGGCAAAGACTTCATGACCAAGAACCCAAAAGCAAGTGCGACAACAACAAAATGAAGATAAACAGGTGAGAATTAAACCAAAAGTTTCTGCACAGCAGAAGAAACAATTAGCAGAGTAAACAGACAACCCATGGAATGGGAGAAAATCTTCACAATCTATACATCTGACAAGCGACTAATATCCAGAATCCACAACTCAGACAAATTAGCAGGGGGGGGCGGGGGGGGAACCAAAGCATTCAAATAATGGTCTAAGGACAATTCTCAAAGAAGATATAAAAAATGGCCAACAAACATATGAAAAAATGTTCAACATCACTAATGATCAGGGAAATGTTGAAACCACAATGCTGGGCTGGGCGTGGTGGCTTATGCCTGAAATCCCACCACTTTGGGTGGCCAAGGCGGGTGGATCATGAGGTCAAGAGATCCAGACCATCTTGGTCAAAGTGGTGAAAACCCATCTCTACTAAAAGTACAAAAATTAGTTGGGCGCGGTAGTGGGCACCTGTAGTTTCAGCTACTTGGAAGGCTGAGGCAGGAGAATCATTTGCACCCGGGGGGTGGAAGTTGCAGTGAGCCAAGATCATGCACTGCACTCCAGCCTGGTGACAGAAAGAGACTCCGTCTCAAAAGCAAAAACAAAAATAAAAACAAACAAAAAACAATGCCGTGCCACCTTACTCCTGCAAGAATGTCCATAATCAAAACATCAAAAAATAATAAACACTGGTGGGCATGTGGTGAAAAGGGAACACTTTTACACTGCTGGTGGGAATGTAAACTACTAAAACCACTATGGTAAACAGTGTGGAGCTTTCTTCAAGAACTAAGAGTAGAACTAATATTTAATCCAGCAATTCCATTACTGGGTATCTACCCAGAGGAAAAGAAGTCATTATATCAAAAAGATACTTGGATATGCATGGTTATAGCAGCACAATTCACAATTGCAAAAATATATAATCAGTCCAAATGTCCATCAATGACTAGATTAATTGCGATATATATAGATATATATTCAGCCATAAAAAGGAACAAAAACAATGGCATTCATAGCAACCTGGATGGGGTCAGAGACTATTATTCTAAGTGAAGTTACATAAGAATGGAACACCAAACATTGTACGCTCTCGCTCATTAGTGGGAACTAAGTTATGAGGATGCAAAGGCATTAGAATACTACAATGGACTCTGGAGACTTGGGAGAAGAAAAGAAGAGAGGGGGTGAGGGATAAAATACTACAAATTGGATACAGTGTATACTGCATAGGTATTGGGTGCACCAAAATGTCACCAATAACCTCTAAAGAACTTACTCATATTATCAAATACCACCTGTTCCCCAAAAACCTATGGAAATAAAATAAAGAATAATTTTTTGTGTATGCATACTGCATATTTTTTAACTTTTTTCACAGAGTCACTGAGATATAATTTATATATTATTTAACTCACTTATTTAAAGTATAAAGTTCATTTTTTTTAGCATATTAAGTGGGCTTATAAACAATCACCACAATACAATTTTACAACATTTTTATGCTCCTTAAAAGAAACCTTGCACTCATTGGCAATCTTTCCCTATTTTACCCACTCTTTCTTTAAACCCCTCCCACCAGCCCTAGGCAACCAACCATCTACTTCCTAACTAAGGATTTGCCTATTCTGGAAGGATTTGCCTATTCTGGACATTTCATGTAAGTGGAACCATAATAATATATAGTTACATGACTCACTACTTTCACTTACCACGTTTTCAATGTTCTTCCGTTTTGAAGCATGTATTAATAGCTTTTTATTTTTTATTGCCAAATAATATTATATTTCATGGACAGGCCACATTTTATTAATCTACTCTTCAATTAATGGATATTTCTGTTGTTTCCTGCTTTATGTTGCTATAAATACTTGCATGCTACTTTTGTGTAGGCATTTGTTTTCATTTCTTTTTGGTGCATATGTAGGAGTGAATTTACTAATTCATGTGGTAATTCTGTATTTAACCTTTTGAAGAACTGTTTCATTTTTCTGCATGTGGCTTGCCAATTAACCTAGCATCATATGTTGAATGAGGTGTCCTTTCCCCACTTTACGTTTTGTTTGCTTTATCGAAGATCAAGTAGTCTGATGCCTTCAGGTTTGTTCTTTTTGCTCAAGATTGCTTCGGTTTTTCAGTGTCTTTGTGGTTCCATACAGATTTTAAGACTAATTTTTCTATTTCTGTGAAGAATGGCACTGGAATTTGATAGTAGTTACATTTAATCTGTAGATTGCTTTGGGTAGCATTGAAATTTTGACAATATTAATTTTTGCAATTCATATAGGATGTTTTTCTATTTACGCCACTTTCAATTTCTTTCACGAATGTGCTACAATTTTCAGTATACACGTCTTTCACATCCTTCATTAAAATTACTCCCTAGTCTTTCATTTACTTATGTATTTCTTTTGATACTATTATAAGTAGATTTTATTAATTGATTTTTCACATAATAGTTTTTCATCAGTGCATAAAAACAAGAATACTCTTTGTATTGTTAATTTTGTAACTCTCAACTTTATTGAATGTGTTTTTCAGCTTTAATGGGTTTTTTTATTGGTGGAGTCTATCATTTTCTGTATGTTAAGATTACACTTTCAGAAAACAGACAGACTCACCCCTTCCTTTCCTATTTGGATGCCTTTCATTTCTTTGCCTTGTATAGGTACTCTGGTCGATTACACATAATGTTTTCAACATTTGTAATCTGACATCAAATCCATCTGTTGTAATACAACGATTGCTACTTTTCAACTTGAAAACCTGGACATTTATCACTACTCTCCCTTTCTCTTGGTCTAGTTCTTATATTAAAAAAAAACTATCAATGTAATCCAGAATAACTATTTTTCTTTAAAACAATTTCAAAAGCATTAAAACATTTTAATCTAACAAGTTTTAAATTTTCTATGTCAATGATTTTAAACTGTGATCTCTCAAAACAAATCCAATACCTTTAGTAAAAAAATTATGTTAATTCCTACTCTATCACTGGGTCTAGCCAAGAGTTGACCAAAAGTGATATTAATAGATATGCTTATTTATTACCTTGTTCTCACAGTTCTAATGTAAATCTTGAAAATCTAGTAAAAATTTGGAAAGATTATAGTTGCACAAACTACCTCTCATGAGTCACAGTTAATCCAGAATATCATTTCTAAGTTATCATAAAGCCAACAATATAGTGTTTAAAAAGAATAATTCTAATTTGAATAAGTATATTCTATAAATGAAACATGAAATTGATAATATTTACTGAATATCACATAATTATATTTATTTACACAGAAAGGAATCAAAAGCATATCTATTATGTAACATTTAAATGACTAAAAACACTTGAGATAGCATTGCTACATAAATGCTATATAAATGCTGACAAAAATAAAAATGTCATTCCTTACATTTGCTTAAATATTGTGACACATTATAAGTATTTTAAAAATATATCACTAATGGTTGGGTCAAGTGGGCAAAAATGATTCTAAGTATTTAACTGTGGAAAGAAAATTAGTACAGGGGATAGTATTCATGTGATAGAAGGATTTTAAATGGAACCCAGAAATTAGCAGCAGCAGGAAGTTTTAATTACGCAGCAGGTGCAGAGTCTAGGATACAAAACAGAACCGTAGATAAAAGTCTGACTCTTTCCAGTGTAACTAGGAGACATGGCTAAGCTGGCTGGAGGCCTTACATAGAAATCGGCCCCAAACCAGGTAAATGGAACAATTTTTCAATATCAAAGAATCAATTATGACATTACAACACTTCTAAAATTTAATCTCTGACTTAAATTAGACCAAATGGATAAATGTTGAAGATATTTTTACGTTACCAATGATTTTGACACCGTCTTTATTTCCCAAAGATTACTGGAGTTACAAGAAATAAAAAGCATTAATGCTTCTGTTTTTGTGACAAAATATTTAAGAGCTTTCATTTTCTTTTAAGCCAAGCCATTAGAGCTCCTTTATATATACATCACATATACAACACTTCTCGACAGGAGAGCTAGCAGTTTTAAGTTTTTCTTTCCCATTTTATGAACCCTAACACAACTTCCACAGACCATCTATGAAATGATTACACTTTCTGACTTGTCCTGTATTTCCCTCTTTCATAGTCATTCTACTTTAGAACCAGAATTTGCCATACAAGATCCTCTCTCACGTAACATTTCTTTCCTTCATAACTTCCTTAGCATAAATACATCTTCACATCCACAACTTACTTTAGATCTCTCCCCCCTACTAATTTCTGATGCCCATCCAAACCAAAAAGGTCAGATAATGCAAGGCAAAACAGAGGAGAGCCTTAGATTTTGAGAGGGACCAGCCTGCTTAAAGTTCGTGGGGTTCCATGAGGAAAACAGAGGTTTCTCCTAAAATGGGATTTGTGGCACCTTCTGTTTTTCCTTGAGTCCCAGGCTGTCAGAAATTACCTTAGATACTCTCATGTGGGCATTAAGACAGACTAGGGAAATCATTCAGACCACTGAGCAGAAAAAGAAACTACTATCCCCACTGTAAAAATGGATAAACTGAGGCACCATGCAGTTTAAAAATTCATCTTCACATACAATTACAGGGTCCACAGCTCATTCTCTTACCATTCTGTAATTTTGCAGACTCTATGCCCAGTCACGGATGTACCTGTACGGTAGCTCATGGCCCACTTAGAGCTTAGAACCTGGGTCTCATTCCTGCTCTACAGCTATATAATTTAACAATTTTCCTCTGAATTTGTTGGATTCTAACCCGGGATATCTCAAATTTTATTAATATTACTGAATCTTAAAAGGGGGCTGTGATGTCTTTAGTCTTTAGAAATATTAAACCTATAAACAAAGGGCTATATGAGGTTAATTAGTATTCAAATTTCTATACGCTTTAAAGTATGAATGCAACGTATTGAGAAACACACCTACGAAACTGCACCCAATCAACTCTGGACAAAAGTTTAGATATTGTTTCTTCAATGTAAGCTATCTAGTGGTATTTATACATATTCTTGCATATATCAACAGTATCTTACATGCTCATAACGTTAAAAACAACTAAAAAGTGTCCAAATTATAGGCCTTACACATTCCTGCGAGCTTGAAAAATGATACAATATAGATTGTATTTAAAACAATTTCAAAAGCATTAAAACATTTTAATCTAACAAGTTTTAAATTTTCTATGTCAATGATTTTAAACTGTGATCTCTCAAAACAAATCCAATACCTTTAGAAAAAAATTATGTTAATTCCTACTCTATCACTGGGTCTAGCCAAGAGTTGACCAAAAGTGATATTAATAGATATGCTTATTTATTACCTTGTTCTCACAGTTCTAATGTAAATCTTGAAAATCTAGTAAAAATTTGGAAATATTATAGTTGCACAAACTACCTCTCATGAGTCACAGTTAATCCAGAATATCATTTCTAAGTTATCATAAAGCCAACAATATAGTGTTTAAAAACAATAATTCTAATTTGAATAAGTATATTCTATAAATGAAACATGAAATTGAAAAATTCATGTTCACATACAATTACAGGGTCCACAGCTCATTCTCTTACCATTCTGTAATTTTGCAGACTCTATGCCCAGTCACGGATGTACCTGTACGGTAGCTCATGGCCCACTTAGAGCTTAGAACCTGGGTCTCATTCCTGCTCTACAGCTATATAATTTAACAATTTTCCTCTGAATTTTTTGGATTCTAACCCGGGATATCTCAAATTTTGTTAATATTACTGTATCTTAAAAAGGGGCTGTGATGTCTTTAGAAATAATAAACCTATAAACAAAAGACTATACGAGGTTAATTAGTATTCAAATTTCTATATGCTTTAAAGTGTGAATGCAACATATTGAGAAACACACCTACGAAACTGCACCCAATCAACTCTGGACAAAAATTTAGATATTGTTTCTTCAGTATAAGCTATCTAGTGGTATTTATACATATTCTTGCATATATCAACAGTATCTTACATGCTCATCACCTTAAAAATAACTAAAAAGTGTCCAAATTATAGGCCTTACACATTCCTGCGGGCTTGAAAAATGATACAATATAGATTGTCTTTAAAACAATTTCAAAAGCATTAAAACATTTTAATCTAACAAGTTTTAAATTTTCTGTGTCAATGATTTTAAACTGTGATCTCTCAAAACAAATCCAATACCTTTAGAAAAAAATTATGTTAATTCCTACTCTATCACTGGGTCTAGCCAAGAGTTGACCAAAAGTGATATTAATAGATATGCTTATTTATTACCTTGTTCTCACAGTTCTAATGTAAATCTTGAAAATCTAGTAAAAATTTGGAAAGATTATAGTTGCACAAACTACCTCTCATGAGTCACAGTTAATCCAGAATATCATTTCTAAGTTATCATAAAGTCAACAATATAGTGTTTAAAAAGAATAATTCTAATTTGAATAAGTATATTCTATAAATGAAACATGAAATTGATAATATTTACTGAATATCACATAATTATATTTATTTACACAGAAAGGAATCAAAAGCATATCTATTATGTAACATTTAAATGACTAAAAACACTTGAGATAGCATTGCTACATAAATGCTATATAAATGCTGACAAAAATAAAAATGTCATTCCTTACATTTGCTTAAATATTGTGACACATTATAAGTATTTTAAAAATATATCACTAATGGTTGGGTCAAGTGGGCAAAAATGATTCTAAGTATTTAACTGTGGAAAGAAAATTAGTACAGGGGATAGTATTCATGTGATAGAAGGATTTTAAATGGAACCCAGAAATTAGCAGCAGCAGGAAGTTTTAATTACGCAGCAGGTGCAGAGTCTAGGATACAAAACAGAACCGTAGATAAAAGTCTGACTCTTTCCAGTGTAACTAGGAGACATGGCTAAGCTGTCTGGAGGCCTTACATAGAAATCGGCCCCAAACCAGGTAAATGGAACAATTTTTCAATATCAAAGAATCAATTATGACATTACAACACTTCTAAAATTTAATCTCTGACTTAAATTAGACTAAATGGATAAATGTTGAAGATATTTTTATGTTACCAATGATTTTGACACCGTCTTTATTTCCCAAAGATTACTGGAGTTACAAGAAATAAAAAGCATTAGTGCTTCTGTTTTTGTGATAAAACATTTAAGAGCTTTCATTTTCTTTTAAGCCAAGCCATTAGAGCTCCTTTATATATACATCACATATACAACACTTCTCGACAGGAGATCTAGCAGTTTTAAGTTTTTCTTTCCCATTTTATGAACCCTAACACAACTTCCACAGACCATCTATGAAATGATTACACTTTCTGACTTGTCCTGTATTTCCCTCTTTCATAGTCATTCTACTTTAGAACCAGAATTTGCCATACAAGATCCTCTCTCACGTAACATTTCTTTCCTTCATAACTTCCTTAGCATAAATACATCTTCACATCCACAACTTTCTTTAGATCTCTCTCCCCTACTAATTTCTGATGCCCATCCAAACCAAAAAGGTCAGATAATGCAAGGCGAAACAGAGGAGAGCCTTAGATTTTGAGAGGGACCTGCCTGCTTAAAGTTCTTGGGGTTCCATGAGGAAAACAGAGGTTTCTCCTAAAATGGGATTTGTGGCACCTTCTGTTTTTCCTTGAGTCCCAGGCTGTCAGAAATTACCTTAGATACTCTCATGTGGGCATTAAGACAGACTAGGGAAATCATTCAGACCACTGAGCAGAAAAAGAAACTACTATCCCCACTGTAAAGATGGATAAACTGAGGCACCATGCAGTTTAAAAATTCATGTTCACATACAATTACAGGGTCCACAGCTCATTCTCTTACCATTCTGTAATTTTGCAGACTCTATGCCCAGTCATGGATGTACCTGTACGGTAGCTCATGGCCCACTTAGAGCTTAGAACCTGGGTCTCACTCCTGCTCTACAGCTATATAATTTAACAATTTTCTTCTGAATTTGTTGGATTCTAACCCGAGATATCTCAAATTTTATTAATATTACTGAATCTTAAAAAGGGGCTGTGATGTCTTTAGAAATACTAAACCTATAAACAAAAGACTATATGAGGTTAATTAGTATTCAAATTTCTATATGCTTTAAAGTGTGAATGCAACATATTGAGAAACACACCTACGAAACTGCACCCAATCAACTCTGGACAAAAGTTCAGATACTGTTTCTTCAACATAAGCTATCTAGTGGTATTTATACATATTCTTGCATATATCAACAGTATCTTACATGCTCATCACCTTAAAAATAACTAAAAAGTGTCCAAATTATAGGCCTTACACATTCCTGCGGGCTTGAAAAATGATACAATATAGATTGTCTTTAAAACAATCAAGAAAATGTATAAACTTCTAAAGGAATCAGTAAAAAGTAAATAAATAAATAAAGTTCACACCAAAGGTAGTAATACTAGGAATAAAAGAGGGCTCAACACTGCAGCTACTTAGAGGCAAAAGTTAATAAAGTCTTGTTTTTGGTTGTGAATCTTTGCCTTAAAACATTATACATGGCCGGGCGCGGTGGCTCACAGCTGAAATCTCAGCACTTTGGGAGGCCAAGGAGGGTGGATCACCTGAGGTCAGGTGTTCTAGACCAGCCTGGCCAACACGGTGAAATCCCGCCTCTACTAAAAATACAAAAATTAGCCAGGCATGATGGCAGGTGCCTGTAATCCCAGCTACTTGGGGGACCAAGGCAGGATAACCGCTTGAACCCAGGAGATGGGGGTTGCAGTGAGCCAAGACTGCTTCATCGTACTCCAGCCTAGGGGACAAGAGTGAGACTTTGTCTCAAAAACAACAACAACAACAAACACTACACACGATTCTCCCACATTCCTTTTTCTCTTGCAAAGAGGTGGGGATGAATCAGGTTTGCTCATGCAGCTGACAATACTCTTGAAAATGGTGGCAGAGAGCTGGGCGTGGTGCCTCACACCTGTAATCCCAGCACTTTGGGAGACTAAGGCAGGTGGATCACCTGAGGTCCGCAGTTCAAGACCCACCTGACCAACATGGAGAAACCTGTTCTCTACTAAAAATACAAAATTAGCCAGGCACAGTGGCGCATGCCTATAATCCCAGCTACTAGGGAGGCTGAGGCAGGAGAATCTCTTCAACTCAGGAGGCGGAGTTTGCAGTGAGCCAAGATCGCCCCATTGCACTCCAGCCTGGGCAACAAGAGTGAAACTCTATCAAAAAAAAAAAGAAGAAAAGGAAAGAAAAGAAAGGAAACAAAAAGAAAGGGAAAAGGAAAAGGAAAGAAAGAAAAGAAAATGGTGGCAGAGAAATAAAGTGAATACCATTCACTTAATAATCTCATAAATTAGCACTTACTAGTCCTGTGACTCTTGCAAAGCTCCAGACAACTATGTGAGAGAGATGAAATGGCTCTTTGCTACCAATATTTTATGTGATGCTTCGTTTTTTGATACCTTGAATAACTACTTACAACACATTAGCCCATTTATGCCAGAGGTTGCAATTTTTTGAATTTTTGCATGAGTGAAAAATCAGACCTTGTCGATGACCTTGAGCAGTAGGATATAAGTAACTCCCTCATGCTTACCATTCCAATGATGGAACACTAGGCATAAATGGGTTAACACAATCATGAAAGCATAGGTATTCAAGTAACTAATTATACAACAGATTTTTTTCCTCATCTCTAAAACACAGTAAGGGACCAGTTATTTTAAAAATACAACACAGTGACAACTAGTTTCTTTTTAACTCAGTTTTGGTTTGTCATTTGTTATGGCCATTGCTGGGCATAAAGAAAACAGAGAAGAAACAAGAATAGAAACATGAAATAGAAGCAGCAGCAAAAGAAAATGAAGAGGAACAAGATGAAAAGAAGAAAATACAGGCTAGAAGAAAAAAGAACAGGTGTGGGAATCAGAAGGCCTATGACAAAACCTTTTATCCCCTCTCCAATTCATGAAAATGTCCAAGACTATCACAACAAAAAAGCAGCAAAAAAGATACACAAATAGTCACCTCCTAAATTTTGTTAAGAATGAGATAATGCTGCCACTCGCCTAGCTCAGTCACCAGCAGGAGGAGGGCACTCTCCAGAGATTGCAGGAGAAGGGGGAGGACTCCTCCTTTCCCTAGGTGCACCTCCACCACTGCCAACGCCGGCGGTATAGCACCCGTAGGTTCCTCCCGACCCCAGGTCGGGCTGGGCCCTGCAGCACTCCTACTCCCCCTTCCCGGCTCCCAGACTTGCTGCTGCTACCACCACCAGCACCGATGCCAATACAACCACTGTCACCCTCAATGCAGCAGCCCACCCTACAAGGTTCCTAACACTTTGCCCCCGCGGGCATCCTCCTACCACTCCAGTCGAGCTGCAGTCTGTCGCTGCCACCAATCGCGCATGAGGTGAGCTGCAGAGCCACGCTATATGAAAGGCTCCAGCGTAGCACAGGTGACTTCTCCTCCTCCTCCAGCCTGGCTTGGAGCAGCTGGGCAGGCAAAGCCGGAAAAACCTAGAATGGGACGCAGGGAGTGGTAGTGTTAGAGCCTCGCCTTGTCATGTTGGCAACTGGGTGGCAGGGACCAGTTTCAGTGAAGGCACTCACACCCATCCTCCAAAGTCCAGCCTATCCTTGTGGCAAAAGCTGACCAGGAACTGGGGCCTGGGGTGGGTGTGAGTGCCTTTGCTGAAACCGGCCCCTGGCCAGGTACAGCTGGACAGAAATTGCTGGACCCACCAGGCTGCGCTCCTTGCGAAGCAGGAGTGGGAGAAACTCAGACCCAACCAGCCCTCCCCACCCAAGTGCTGGTTCCCGTTCCTGACACCTCCACCTACAGTGCCCCGCCCCCACAGTTCCCCGTGATACCTACTAATCCCTACCCGGTAATCCCAGGTGGTCTCTGCAACACAGAGCCTGGGGCACGGGCTAGGGAACCACGATAGAGGTGGAAGTCCTACCCTGCTCAAGATTGCAGGAACAGGAGGAGATCACCTTCCAGAGTTCAGAGTCCAGCAAGAGGAGAATGGTCACCGAAAAAAAGAACGAGGCCACTGCTGACACTGTCACTGCCACCTCCACAGCCCACCAACACCGCTAGCAGCGTAACTTCTGATAGCATCCCTAACCTGCCCCCTGCTGCTGGCACTGAAGCCCCCAGATAACACACCCAACACACCCCGTGCCAGTTGCAGGCAATGTAACCCCGATATACCCCCAGAACACCCCCTTCACAGGCAGTGTAGCACGTGATAGTGCCCACAATCTGACCCAGCCATGGGTGTTGCTGCATAGCTAGTGCCCCAATACCACCCCACCCCGCCCCGCCATGGGCAGTGCAGCTCCTGATAGCTCACCGCAAATAAGGACAGAGCAGCACCTGACAATGCCCCTAAACCACCCCTCACTGCCAACATTGCACCTCCAGATAACCACCCAACCCGCCCCCTGTCGCGGGCGGTACAGCAAAAAATAGCGCCCCAACCCGTCCCCAGCCACTGGCAGTACACGTTAGTGTACACAACTCACCTCCCCCGAGCACCTCCGCCACACCGTGGGCAATGTGGCCCCTGATAGCCAGCCAACCCACCCCACTACCAGCAATCCAACCCCAGAGAGTGCCCCCAACCAGTCCCCTGCCACAGGCAATGCAGCCTCGGGCAGTGAGCCCCAATAGGGCATCCAACCCCTGCCCCCAGAGGTGGACAGTGCGGCCCCGGATAACTCACCTACCCCATGACATTTCTACCACTCTGGCCGAGCTGCAATGTCCGAAGTCACCACCAACCGCAGCGAGGCGAGCCGCGGTAGCGGCGCAGCCTCCAGCATGCGTCAGTGCCTCTCCTTTCTACTCGTCTTCCCGCCGGGCAGGAAAAGCTCCCGCTGCTGGCTGCCCTCCAACCGCTCTGTCGCCGCCACCAACCGCAGCCCCGGCTCCAATTGGCAGAAGCGTTGGCCCCTCCTCCTAGTTCCCTAAGCCAAGAACTGAGCGCCGACACTGAACAACCTGAAATGACCTGATGCCGCCTCAGCATGCTTTATATACTGATGTTACACCACACACAGTTCCTGGACTACATGGTCTGATTGGATGGGAGAAAAACCTCCAGGCCTACTCTGATTGGACTTTATTTTCATGCTGTGATTGGTTGTCTTAAGACTTGCTCTCACCCAATAAGAACATGATAATAAAGTCCAATCCGAGTAACCCTGGAGGTTTTTTCATGTCCAATCAGAACACGCCATCCAGGAATCCTCCTGTATATAAGCTCAGTAGATGCAAGATGCTGAAGGGAAGTGAGGGCCTTCCAGGTGCCCATACTTTCCCGTAGAGCTGCTTAGTGCCTGGCTTAGAGGATCGGGAATGGGTAATTACCGGTCGTTTGCTGGAGGCTGGAGCATAGCAGCTCGACTCGCTGCTGTTGGTGGTGGTGGCAACTGAGACAGCAGCGGGGCTGGAGCAATAGGAGGAGGAAAATAGCTTTGGGATAGATGGAGGGGGGTCAAGAGGGTGGTTAGTGCGAAAGGGAAAAGAGGATAGCGAGTAGAAGAAAGTGTTGCAAAAAGACCGTGGGGAAAAGATGGTGGGAAAAAAAGTTTTTGGGTAGATGGGGGGTGAAAAACAGGGTGGACAAGCGGGAGGGAGGGAAGGTTTTGCAGAAAGGCGGTGGGTAAAAGTTTATGGGTAGATGGAGAGGGAAAAGAGGGTGGCAAGAGGGAGGAGGAAAGAGGGTGGTGGGGGGAAACGGGGGCGAGCAGTAGGGAGAGAAGGTTTTGTGAAAAGACAGTGGGGAGAAAAGTTTTTGGGTAGATAGAAGGGGAAAAGAGGGTAACAAGTGGGGGAAGGAAAAAGGGTAGCCAGCGGGAGGAAAACAAGATTTTGCGAAAAGACAGTGGGCAGAAAAGACAGACGGTGAAGAAAGAAAAGATGGTGGGTAAAAAGAGTTTGGGTAGATGGAGTGGGGGAAGAGGGTGACGAGGAGCAGAAAAGAGGGTGGCTAGAGGGAGCGGGGAAAGAGGGTTGGGGAAAATAGTTTGGGGTAGATAGAGGGCAAAAAAGAGAGTGGCAAGCCGGATAGGGCAAAGAAGAGTACGAGTGGGAAGGGGGAAGACTTTGTGAAAAGACGGTGGGGAAAATTTGGGAGGATAGATGGAGGGGGAAAAGAAGGAGGTGAGCAGGAGTGGAGAGTAGGCTTTGCGAAAAGATGGTGGGGAAATGTTTTTAGGTAGTTGGAGAAGGGAAAGAGTGTGGCAAGGAGGAGCGGGGGGAATACGATGAGGAAAACAGTTTTTGGGTAGATGAAAGGGGAAAAGAGGGTGGTAAGCAGCAGGAGTGGGGAGAAGGCTTTGGGAAAAGATGGGGGAAATGTTTTTGCTTAGATGAAGGAGCAAAAGAGGGTGAAGAGAGTGGGACGGGGAAAAAGAAGGTGGCCAGGGAGAAGGGGAAAAGACGGTGGGAAAAAACAGGAAAGTGTTTGGGTAGATGGATGGGGAAAAGGGTGGTGAACGGGAGAGTAGAGAAGGGTGTGCAAAATGACGGTGGGGAAAAAATGGTAGAGAAAAAGTTTTGGGGTAGATAGAGGAAGAAAAAGGGTGGCGAGGGGGAGGAGGCCAAAGGCAGTCGGGAAAAGAAGGTGGGGAAATAATGGTGGGAGACAAAGGTTTGGGGTAGATTTTTTCTAAAATCAGATTATTTGTATTTTTGCTTTTGAGTAGTTTGAGTTCTTTATATATTTTGTGTCTTAACCCCCTTGACTGATGCATAGTTTGCAAATACCTTCTTCCTTTCTCTGGGTTGTTGCTTCTACTGATTGTTTCCTCTGCTTTGCAGAAGCTTTTAAGTTTAATGTAATTACAACTTTGCTTTCGTTGCTTGTGCTTTTGACAAGTTTAATGTAAATACATCTTTGCTTTTGTTGCTTGTGCTTTTGATGTCTATTAGAAAATTCCTTGTCCTAACCGATTTCATGAAGCATTTATCCTATGTTTTCTTCTCTAGTAGTTTCATAGTTTCAGGTCCTACATTTAAATCTTTATTTTGAGTAGACTTTTGTATATGGTAAGATAACAGCCTAGATGTATTCTTGTACATGTGGGTGTTGGGTTTTCCTAGCACAGTTTATTGAAGAGATTGCCCTTCCCGAATGTGTGTTCTTGGTGTTTTTGTTAAAAATGAGTTGACTATAAATGGGTGAATTTATTTCTGATTTCTCTATTCTATTTCATTTGTCTATGTCTGTCTGTCATTCCTTTGTTTCTCTATCTCTCCTTCGCCCCTTTTTTAGATCGTACCATGCTGTTTTGATAGTACCTGCCTTACTATAGATTTGTGATGTATTTTGAAATCAGGTTGTGTGATGACTCCAGCTTTTCTTTTTATTCCAGATTCTTTGATCTATTTGAAGTATTTTGCATTTCCATGTGAATTTTAGGAATTTTTTTTCCGTATGAAGAATGTCTTGTAATTTAACACGGATTGTATTGATTGTGTAGATCACATTGGGTGATACAGATATTTCAACAATATTCTTCTAGTGCATGGACGTGGAATATCTTTTCATTTGCTTGTGTCTGCTTTAATATCTTTCATCTATTCTTTATAGTTTTCATTGTGGATCTTTTGTCTTTTTGGTTACGTTTATCCCTAGATATCATTTTATTGGTAATGAAATAGATTTCTTGATTTCTTTCTTAGGTATTTCACTATTGGTGCATGAGTGTGCTACTCATTTTTATATATTGATATTGTATCTTGCAACTTGACTAAATTTATTATTTCTAGTAGGTTTTTTTGTGGAATCTTTAGGGTTCTCTTTCTACATATGATCATGTCCCTTGCAAACAAAGACAGTTTGATTTCCTTTTTTTCCAATTTGGGTGTCTTTCATTGCATTCTCCTGTCTAATTGCTCTACCTAAGACTCAGTACTATGATGAATAAAAGTGGTGTAAAAGTAGCCACACTTGTTCCAAATCTTAGAGGAAGCGCTTTTAACTTTTCCCCATTGATTATGATGTTAGCTGTGGGTTTGTCATATGGCCTTTATTGCACTGACATATGTTCCTTCTATACTCATGTTGTTCAGTTTTTGTCATGAAGGAATGTTGATTTTTTTTTCAGCATTTACTGAAGTGATTATATGGTTTTTGTTCTTGATTCACTGAATGTGATGTCGCACATTTATTTATTTGTGTTTATTGAATCATCCTCATATTCCTGGAATGAATTCCACTTGATCATGGCAGATCATCTTTTTATGTGTTGTCAAATGCAATTTTCAAGTATTTTGTTGAGGACTTTTTGCGTCTGTGTTCATCAGGGATATTTGCCTGTGGTTTTCTTTTTGTGTTGTGTCCTGGTTTGGTTTTTGTACCAGGGTCATGCTGTCCTCATAGAACAAGTTTTGAAGCCTTCATTCCTCTTCATTTTTTTGAGGAATATTTTGAGTAAAATTGGTATTAGCTCTTTTAAAAATGTTTGGTAGAATTCAGCAGTAAAACCATGATTATTGTGTTTTTCTTTGATGGAAGACTTTTTATTACTGCTTTAATTGCATTACTCATTATTGTTCTGTTCAGGTTTTTTATTTCTTCATCATTCTATCTTGGGAATTTGTTATGTGTCCAGAAATTTATTCATTTCACCTAGATTTTTCAATTTGTTTTTGTATAGGTGTTTTTAATAATCTCTTACCATCCTTTGTATTTCTGTGTTATCAGTTGTAATGTCTCCTTTTTCAGCTATGATTTTATTTGTTTCCTTTTTCTTTTCCTTAGTCTAGTTAAAGCTCGTCAGTTTTGATTTTTTTCTTAAAAATCCCAGTTCTTTGTTCCATTGACTTTTTGTATTTTTTGTTTCTATTTTTAAATTTTCCTCTTTAATATTTATGATATTTTTTCTACTAAATTTAGCATTTCATTTTTCTTGTTTTTCTCAGTACTTCAGGTGTACTGTCAGGTTGACTATTTGAGATCTTTCTACTTTTCTGATGTAGGCATTTATAGCTATGCACTTTTCCTCTTACAGCTGCCTTTGCTGCATCCCACAGGAATTTTTATGTTTTGTTTCCATTCTTATTTGTTTCAATAAATTTTTAATTATTTTATTTATTTATTTATTGGTTGTTCATGAGCATGTATTTTAATTTCCATATATTTGTACAGTTTTTAAAGTTCCTCCTGTTACTGCTTTCTAGTACTATGTCACTGTGGTCAGAAAAGATACTTGATATGATTTCAGTTGTTAAAAATGTGTTGTGACTTGTTTTTTGGCCTAACACATAGTCTGTCTTGGAGAATAATCCATGTGCTACTCAGTGGAATGTGCGTTGTGCAGTTGCGGAGTGGAGAGCTGTGTAAATATTAGGTCCATTTGGAATAGAGTACAGTTTAACTGATGATGTTTTGTTGTCTGGATGATCTGTCCATTGATGATAGTGGGGTGTTGGTTATAGTGGAGCATTGAGGTATTCTATTACTGTATTGCAGTCCATCTGTCCTGTAAGGTCTGTTGATACTTGCTTCTGTATTTAGAGCTTGAGTGCTGGTTGCATATGCACTTACAATTGTTATGCTGCTGTTTACTTCTTTCTGATTATATGATTATCTTCATTTTTTTTTCCTTTTTTGACTGAAAGTCTGTTTTATGTAAGTAGAACTACTCCTGCTTTTTCTGTTTCCATTGGTATGGGATATCTTTTATCATCCCTTCACTTTCAGTCTATATATTATATATGTCTTTACAGGTGAACTGAGTTTCTTGTAGGTAGTATATAATTGGGTCTTATTTTTTAATCCATTCAGTCCCTCAGTCTTAGAGAATTTAATTCATTTATATTCAAGGCTATTACTAACAGGTAAAAACATACTACTGCCATTTTTTACTTGTTTTCTGGTTGTTTTGCTACTCTCTCTTTTTTCTTTTGTTCTTTCTCCCTTCCTTCCTCTTTCTCTTCTCTCTGATCTCTCTCTTTCTTTCTTCCTTTCTTTTCTTTCCTCCTTCCATTCCTTCCTGTCTTTATTTGTAGTGAGGTAATTTTTTCTGGCAGTGTGTTTTAATTCCTTGCTTTTAATTTTTAGGGTGTCTGTTATCGATTTTGTTTTCTGGTTACCATGAGGCTAAACAACATAATTATAACAAGTTATTTTAAACTGAAGAAAACTTAACTTTGATTGGTCTCAGCTACTCAGGAGGCTCAGATGGGAGGATTGCTTGACGCTGGGAGGCCGAGGTTACAGTGAGCCGAGATCGTGCCACTGCACTCCAGCATGGGCGACAGAGCAAGACTGTCTCAAAAATATATATATGTTATACATCTTAGTTGTAAAATTGTGGTTTCTGCTCTTTGGGGTGGCAGGTACACTTCTTGCTAAAATGAATCATCTCAGTGTCTTTGATTTTCCTTCTCTCCCCTAGGCTATTGCTTTTGGAAGGGGGCCCTGGATCTCCCTCCTGTTTGCTTGGGGGCAAACAGATAGTATCATGGGGTTATGAAAACGTTGCCTGCGCCACATAGCAACCCTGGCTCCAGTTCTGAAAATAAAGGTAACGTAGGAGTTTTTGCTCTCCGATTAATACTAAGATGTAAATAAAGTGGTTTTAGATCATTGTAGCAAATGATTTAGATATAACTCTGTGTTCCTTTTAATTAAGAGCTCAGGATTTCTACACCGTATGTTCATTGCCTGCTTTATCAGTAAAAGTATAGTAGAGACGGGGTTTCACCATGTTTGTCAGGCTGGTCTCGAACTCCTGACCTCAGTGATCCACCCTCCTCGGCCTCCCAAAGTACTAGGATTACAGGTGTGAGCCACCACACCCGGCTGTCACCTTCTTACTTAGATGGAGTCTTGTGTGAAACACACCATGGAACTCATGTTCACTTACAGCTGGGAAAGGCTGACCACCTTGTGTGATGAGATTGGAGCCTGTCTGCCACACCTCCCTGTGTATCTCCGCATGTCCTCAGGCCTGCTGGCGGGGCGGGGGCTCCCTTGTCCTCTTATGCAGAGGAAGGACATGGCATGTGTTGAGAGCCAGCCTGGAGGTGGTACATAGT
>JABBCR010000446.1:0-41064 GCA_014849445.1 Cercopithecus mona
AAGATATTTCCTTTTTCACCATCGCCCGCCAGGGGCTTCCAAATATCACTTTCCAAATGCAACAAGAACAGACTTAGCGAAAGGTTTCTTGAGGGGAAAGCTGTAACTCTGTGAGATGAATTAACAGAACACAAAACAGTTTCTCAGAAAGCTTCTTTCCAGTTTTTAACGGAAGATATTTCCTTTTTCACCATAGCCCTCAATGGGCTTCCAAATATCACTTTGCAAATTCCACAAGAGCAGTCTTAGCGAAAGGCTTCTTGAGCGGAAAGCTGTAACTCCGTGAGATGAATTAACAGAACACAAAGCAGTTTCTCAGAAAGCTTCTTTCCAGTTTTGAACGGAAGATATTTCCTTTTTCACCATAGCCCTCTATGGGCTTCCAAATATCCCTTTGCCAATTCCACAAGAACAGCCTTAGCGAAAGGCTTCTTGAAGGGAAAGATGTAACTCTGTGAGATTAATTAACAGAACACAGAGCAGTTTCTCAGAAAGCTTCTTTCCAGTTTTGAACGGAAGATATTTCCTTTTTCACCATAGACCTCTATGGGCTTCCAAATATCACTTTGCAAATTCCACAAGAGCAGTCTTAGCGAAAGGCTTCTTGAGCGGAAAGCTGTAAATCCGTGAAATGAATTAACAGAACACAAAGCAGTTTCTAAGAAAGCTTCTTTCCAGTTTTTAAGTGAAGATATTTCCTTTTTCACCATAGCCCTCTATGGGCTTCCAAATATCACTTTGCCAATTCCACAAGAACAGCCTTAGCGAAAGGCTTCTTGAAGGGAAAGATGTAACTCTGTGAGATGAATTAACAGAACACAAAGAAGTTTCTCAGAAAGCTTCTTTAAAGTTTTTAACGGAAGATCTTTCCTTTTTCACCATAGCCATCTACGGGATTACAAATATCAATTTGCAAATTCCACAATTACAGTCTTAGCGAAAGGTTTCTTGAGGGGAAAGTTGTAAATCTGTGAAATGAATTAACAGAACACAAAACAGTTTCTCAGAAAGCTTCTTTCCAGTTTTTAGGGGAAGATATTTCCTTTTTCACCATAGCCCTCTATGGGCTTCGATATATCACTTTGCAAATTCCACAATTACAATCTTAGCAAAAGCCCACGTGAGGGGAAAGCTGTAACTCTGTGAGATGAATTCACAGAACACAAAGCAGTTTCTCAGAAAGCTTCTTTCCAGTTTTTAACGGAAAATATTTCCTTTATCAACATAGCCCTCTATGGGCTTCCAAATATCACTTTGCAAATTCCCAAGAACAGTCTTAAAGAAAGGCTTCTTGAGGGGAAAGCTGTAACTCTGTGAAATGAATTAACAGAACACAAAGCAGTTTCTCAGAAAGCTTCTCTGCAGTGTTTAACGGAAGATATTTCCTTTTTCACCATAGCCCTTTTTGGGCTTCCAAATATCACTTTGCAAATTCCACAAGAACAGTCTTAGCGAAAGGCTTCTTGAAGGGAAAGATGTAACTCTGTGAGATGAATTAACAGAACACAAAGCAGTTTCTCAGAAAGCTTCTCTGCAGTGTTTAACGGAAGATATTTCCTTTTTCACCATAGCCCTTTTTGGGCTTCCAAATATCACTTTGCAAATTCCACAATTATAGTCTTAGCGAAAAGTTTCTGGAGGGGAAAGCTGTAACTCTGTGAGATTAATTAACAGAACACAAAGCAGTTTCTCCGAAAGCTTTTTTCCAGTTTTTAGGGGAAGATATTTCCTTTTTCACCATAGCCCTCTATGGGCTTCCACATATCACTTTGCAAATTCCACAAGAACAGTCTTAGCGAAAGACTTCTGGAGGGGAAAGCGGTAACTCTGTGACACGAATTAACAGAACACAAAGCAGTTTCTCAGAAAGCTTCTATCCAGTTTTTAAGGGAGGATATTTCCTTTTTCACCATAACCTTGAATGGGTTTCCAAATATCACTTTGCAAATTCCACAAGAACAGTCTTAGCAAAAGGCTTCTTGAGGGAAAAGCTCTAACTCTGTGAGATGAATTAAGAGAACACACAGCAGTTTATCAGAAAGCTTCTTTCCAGTTTTTAAGGGAAGATATTTCCTTTTTCACCGTAGCCCTCTAAGGGCTTCCAAATATCACTTTGCAAATTCTACAAGAACAGTTTAGCGAAAGGCCTCTTGAGGGGAAAGCTGTAACTCTGTGAGATGAATTAACGGAACACAAAGCAGTTTCTCAGAAAACTTCTTTCCAGTTTTTAACGGAAGATCTTTCCTTTTTCACCATAGCTCTCTATGGGCTTCCAAATATGTCTTTACAAATTTCACAATTACAGTTTTAGCGAAAGGCTTCTTGAGGGTAAAGCTGTAACTCTGTGAGATGAATTAACAGAACACAAAGCAGTTTCTCAGAAAGCTTCTTTCCAGTTTTTAACGCAAAATCTTTCCTTTTTTACTGCAGCCCTCTATGGGCTTCCAAATATCGCTTTGAAAATTCCACAAGAGGAGTCTTAGCGAAAGGCTTCTTGAGGGGAAAGCTGTAAATCTGTGAAATGAATTAACAGAACACAAAACAGTTTCTCAGAAAGCTTCTTTCCAGTTTTTAAGGGAAGATATTTCCTTTTTCACCATAGCCCTCTATGGGCTTCCAAATATCACTTTGCAAATTCCACAATTACAGTCTTAGCGAAAGGCTTCTTGAGGGGAAAGCTGTAACTCTGTGAGATGAATTCACAGAACACAAAGCAGTTTCTCAGAAAGCTTCTTTCCAGTTTTTAACGGAAGATCTTTCCTTTTTCACCATAGCCCTCTATGGGCTTCCAAATATCACTTTGCAAATTCCACAATTACAGTCTTAGCGAAAGGCTTCTTGAGGGGAAAGCTGTAACTCTGTGAGATGAATTAACAGAACACAAAGCAGTTTCTCAGAAAGCTTCTTTCCAGTTTTTAACGAAGATATTTCCTTTTTCACCATAGCCCTCTATGGGCTTCCAAATATCACTTTGCAAATTCCACAAGAAGAGTCTTAGCGAAAGGCTTCTTGAGGGGAAAGCTGTAACTCTGTGAAATGAATTAACAGAACACAAAACAGTTTCTCAGAAAGCTTCTTTCCAGTTTTTAACGGAAGATATTTCCTTTTTCACCATAGCCCTCTATGGGCTTCCAAATATCACTTTGCAAATTCCACAATTACAGTTTTAGCGAAAGGCTTCTTGAGGGGAAAGCTGTAACTCTGTGAGATGAATTAACAGAACACAAAGTAGTTTCTCAGAAAGCTTCTTTCCAGTTTTTAACGGAAGATATTTCCTTTTTCACCATAGCCCTCTATGGGCTTCCAAATATCACTTTGCCAATTCCACAAGAACAGCCTTAGCGAAAGGCTTCTTGAAGGGAAAGATGTAACTCTGTGAAATGAATTAACAGAACACAGAGCAGTTTCTCAGAAAGCTTCTTTCCAGTTTTGAACGGAAGATATTTCCTTTTTCACCATAGCCCTCTATGGGCTTCCAAATATCACTTTGCCAATTCCACAAGAACAGCCTTAGCGAAAGGCTTCTTGAAGGGAAAGATGTAACTCTGTGAGATGAATTAACAGAACACAAAGCAGTTTCTCCGAAAGCTTCTTTCCAGTTTTGAACGGAAGATATTTCCTTTTTCACCATAGCCCTCTATGGGCTTCCAAATATCACTTTGCAAATTCCACAAGAACAGTCTTAGCGAAAGGCTTCTTGAAGGGAAAGCTGTAACTCTGTGAAATGAATTAACAGAACACAAAGCAGTTTCTCAGAAAGCTTCTTTCCAGTTTTTAACGGAAGATATTTCCTTTTTCACCATAGCCCTCTATGGGCTTCCAAATATCACTTTGCCAATTCCACAAGAACAGCCTTAGCGAAAGGCTTCTTGAAGGGAAAGATGTAACTCTGTGAGATGAATTAACAGAACACACAGCAGTTTATCAGAAAGCTTCTTTCCAGTTTTGAACGGAAGATATTTCCTTTTTCACCATAGCCCTCTATGGGCTTCCAAATATCACTTTGCAAATTCTACAAGAACAGTCTTAGCGAAAGGCTTCTTGAGGGGAAAGCTGTAACTCTGTGAGATGAATTAACAGAACACAAAGCAGTTTCTCAGAAAACTTCTTTCCAGTTTTTAACGGAAGATCTTTCCTTTTTCACCATAGCCCTCTATGGGCTTCCAAATATCTCTTTACAATTTCCACAATTACAGTTTTAGCGAAAGGCTTCTTGAGTGTAAAGCTGTAACTCTGTGAGATGAATTAACAGAACACAAAGCAGTTTCTCAGAAAGCTTCTTTCCAGTTTTGAACGGAAGATATTTCCTTTTTCACCGTAGCCCTCTATGGGCTTCCAAATATCACTTTGCCAATTCCACAAGAACAGCCTTAGCGAAAGGCTTCTTGAAGGGAAAGATGTAACTCTGTGAGATGAATTAACAGAACACAGAGCAGTTTCTCAGAAAGCTTCTTTCCAGTTTTGAACGGAAGATCTTTCCTTTTTCACCATAGCCCTCTATGGGCTTCCAAATATCCCTTTGCCAATTCCACAAGAACAGCCTTAGCGAAAGGCTTCTTGAAGGGAAAGATGTAACTCTGTGAGATGAATTAACAGAACACAAAACAGTTTCTCAGAAAGCTTCTTTCCAGTTTTTAACGGAAGATATTTCCTTTTTCACCATAGCCCTCTATGGGCTTCCAAATATCACTTTGCAAATTCCACAAGAACAGTCTTAGCGAAAGGCTTCTTGAGGGGAAAGCTGTAACTCTGTGAGATGAATTAACAGAACACAAAGCAGTTTCTCAGAAAGCTTCTTTCCAGTTTTTAACTGAAGATATTTCCTTTTTCACCATAGCCCTCTATGGGCTTCCAAATATCACTTTGCAAATTCCACAAGAACAGTCTTAGCGAAAGGCTTCTTGGGGGGAAAGCTATAACTCTGTGAGATGAATTAACAGAACACAAAGCAGTTTCTCAGAAAGCTTCTTTCCAGTTTTTAACGGAAGATATTTCCTTTTTCACCATAGCCCTCTAAGGGCTTCCAAATATCACTTTGCCAATTCCACAAGAACAGCCTTAGCGAAAGGCTTCTTGAAGGGAAAGATGTAACTCTGTGAGATGAATTAACAGAACACAGAGCAGTTTCTCAGAAAGCTTCTTTCCAGTTTTGAAAGGAAGATATTTCCTTTTTCACCATAGCCCTCTATGGGCTTCCAAATATCACTTTGCAAATTCCACAAGAACAGTCTTAGCGAAAGGCTTCTTGAGAGGAAAGCTGTAACTCTGTGAGATGAATTAACAGAACACAAAGCAGTTTCTCAGAAAGCTTCTTTCCAGTTTTTAACGGAAGATATTTCCTTTTTCACCATAGCCCTCTAAGGGCTTCCAAATATCACTTTGCAAATTCCACAAGAACAGTCTTAGCGAAAGGCTTCTTGAGGGGAAAGCTGTAACTCTGTGAGATGAATTAACAGAACACAGAGCAGTTTCTCAGAAAGCTTCTTTCCAGTTTTGAACGGAAGATATTTCCTTTTTCACCATAGCCCTCTATGGGCTTCCAAATATCACTTTGCCAATTCCACAAGAACAGTCTTAGCGAAAGACTTCTTGAAGGGAAAGATGTAACTCTGTGAGATGAATTAACAGAACACAGAGCAGTTTCTCAGAAAGCTTCTTTCCAGTTTTGAACGGAAGATATTTCCTTTTTCACCATAGCCATCTATGGGCTTCCAAATATCACTTTGCCAATTCCACAAGAACAGCCTTAGCGAAAGGCTTCTTGAAGGGAAAGATGTAACTCTGTGAGATGAATTAACAGAACACAGAGCAGTTTCTCAGAAAGCTTCTTTCCAGTTTTGAACGGAAGATCTTTCCTTTTTCACCATAGCCCTCTATGGGCTTCCAAATATCACTTTGCCAATTCCACAAGAACAGCCTTAGCGAAAGGCTTCTTGAAGGGAAAGATGTAACTCTGTGAGTTGAATTAACAGAACACAGAGCAGTTTCTCAGAAAGCTTCTTTCCAGTTTTGAACGGAAGATATTTCCTTTTTCACCATAGCCCTCTAAGGGCTTCCAAATATCACTTTGCCAATTCCACAAGAACAGCCTTAGCGAAAGGCTTCTTGAAGGGAAAGATGTAACTCTGTGAGATGAATTAACAGAACACAGAGCAGTTTCTCAGAAAGCTTCTTTCCAGTTTTTAACGGAAGATATTTCCTTTTTCACCATAGCCCTCTATGGGCTTCCAAATATCACTTTGCAAATTCCACAAGAACAGCCTTAGCGAAAGGCTTCTTGAAGGGAAAGCTGTAACTCTTTGAGATGAATTAACAGAACACAAAGCAGTTTCTCAGAAAGCTTCTTTCCAGTTTTTAACGGAAGATATTTACTTGTTCACCATTGCCCTCTATGGGCTTCCAAATATCACTTTGCAAATTCCACAAGAACACTCTTAGCGAAAGGCTTCTTGTGGGGAAAGCTGTAACTCTGTGAGATGAATTAACAGAACACAAAGCAGTTTCTCAGAAAGCTTCTTTCCAGTTTTTAAACGAAGATATTTCCTTTTTCACCATAGCCCTCTATGGGCTTCCAAATATCACTTTGCAAATTCCACAAGAACAGTCTTAGGGAAAGGCTTCTTGAGGGGAAAGCTGTAACTCTGTGAGATGAATTAACAGAACACAAAGCAGTTTCTGAGAAAGCTTCTTTCCAGTTTTTAACGGAAGATATTTCCTTTTTCACCATAGCCCTCTATGGGATTCCAAATATCACTTTGCAAATTCCACAAGAACAGTCTTAGCGAAAGGCTTCTTGAGGGAAAAGCTGTAACTCTGTGAGATGAATTAACAGAACACAAAGCAGTTTCTCAGAAAGCTTCTTTCCAGTTTTTAACTGAAGATATTTCCTTTTCACCATAGCCCTCTATGGGCTTCCAAATATCACTTTGCAAATTCCACAAGAACAGTCTTAGCGAAAGGCTTCTTGAGGGGAAAGCTGTAACTCTGTGAGATGAATTAACAGAACACAAAACAGTTTCTCAGAAAGCTTCTTTCCAGTTTTTAACTGAAGATATTTCCTTTTTCACCATAGCCCTCTATGGGCTTCCAAATATCACTTTGCAAATCCCAAAAGAACAGTCTTAGCGAAAGTTTTCTTGAGGGAAAGCTGTAACTCTGTGAGATGAATTAACAGAACACAAAGCAGTTTCTCAGAAAGCTTCTTTCCAGTTACTAACTGAAGATATTTCCTTTATCATCATAGCCCTCTATGGACCTCCAAATATCACTTTGCAAATTCCACAAGAACAGCTTTAACGAAAGGCTTCTTGAACGGAAAGCTGTAACTCTGTGAGATGAATTAACAGAACACAAAGCAGTTTCTCAGAAAGCTTCTTTCCAGTTTTTAACGGAAGATATTTCTTTTTCACCATAGCCCTCTATGGGCTTCCAAATATCACTTTGCAAATTCCACAAGAACAGTCTTAGCGAAAGGCTTCTTGAGGGGAAAGCTGTAACTCTGTGAGATGAATTAACAGAACACAAAACAGTTTCTCAGAAAGCTTCTTTCCAGTTTTTAACGGAAGATATTTCCTTTTTCACCATAGCCCTCTATGGGCTTCCAAATATCACTTTGCAAATTCCACAAGAACAGTCTTAGCGAAAGGCTTCTTGAGGTGAAAGCTGTAACTCTGTGAGATGAATTAACAGAACACAAAACAGTTTCTCAGAAAGCTTCTTTCCAGTTTTTAACTGAAGATATTTCCTTTTTCACCATAGCCCTCTATGGGCTTCCAAATATCACTTTGCTAACTCCACTAGAACAGTCTTAGCGAAAGACTTCTTGAGGGGAAAGCTGTAACTCTGTGAGATGAATTAAGAGAACACAAGTCAGTTTCTCAGAAAGCTTCTTTCCAGTTTTTAACGGAAGATATTTCCTTTTTCACCATAGCCCTCTATGGGCTTCGAAATATCACTTTGCAAATTCCACAAGAACAGTCTTAGCGAAAGGCTTCTTGAGGGGAAAGCTGTAACTCTGTGAGATGAATTAACAGAACACAAAGCAGTTTCTCAGAAAGTTTCTTTTCAGTTTTTAACTGAAGATATTTCCTTTTTCACCATAGCCCTCTATGGGCTTCCAAATATCACTTTGCAAATTCCACAAGAACAGTCTTAGCGAAAGGCTTCTTGAAGGGAAAGCTGTAACTCTGTGAGATGAATTAACAGAACACAAAGCAGTTTCTCAGAAAGCTTCTTTCCAGTTTTTAACGGAAGATATTTCCTTTTTCACCATAGACCTCTATGGGCTTCCAAATATCACTTTGCAAATTCCACAAGAACAGTCTTAGCGAAAGGCTTCTTGAGGGAAAGCTGTAACTCTGTGAGATGAATTAACAGAACACAAAGCAGTTTCTCAGAAAGCTTCTTTCCAGTTTTTAACGGAAGATATTTCCTTTTAGACCATAGTCCTCTATGGGCTTCCAAATATCACTTTGCAAATTCCACAAGAACAGCCTTAGCGAAAGGCTTCTTGAAGGGAAAGATGTAACTCTGTGAGATGAATTAACAGAACACAGAGCAGTTTCTCAGAAAGCTTCTTTCCAGTTTTGAACGGAAGATATTTCCTTTTTCACCATAGCCCTCTATGGCTTCCAAATATCCCTTTGCCAATTCCACAAGAACAGCCTTAGCGAAAGGCTTCTTGAAGGGAAAGATGTAACTCTGTGAGATGAATTAACAGAACACAGAGCAGTTTCTCAGAAAGCTTCTTTCCAGTTTTTATCAGAAGATATTTCCTTTTTCACCATAGCCCTCTTTGAGCTTCCAAATATCACCTTGCAAATTCCACAAGAAAAGTCTTAGCGAAAGGCTTCATAAGGGGAAAGCAGTAACTCTGTGAGACGAATTAACAAAACAAAAAGCAGTTTCTCAGAAAGCTTCTTTCAGTTTTTAATGGAAGATATTTCCTTTTTCACCATATCCCTCTATGGACTTCCAAATATCACTTTGGAAATTCCACAAGAACAGTCTTAGCGAAAGCTTCTTGAGGGGAAAGCAGTAACTCTGACATGAAATAAGAGAGCACAAAACAGTTTCTCAGAAACCTTCATTCCAGTTTTGAACGGAAGATATTTCCTTTTTCACCATAGCCCTCTATGGGCTTCCAAATATCCCTTTGCCAATTCCACAAGAACAGCCTTAGCGAAAGATTTCTTGAAGGGAAAGATGTAACTCTGTGAGATGAATAAACAGAACACAAAGCAGTTTCTCAGAAAGCTTCTTTCCAGTTTTTAACGGAAGATATTTCCTTTTTCACCATAGCCCTCTATGGGCTTCCAAATATCACTTTGCAAATTCCACAAGAACACTCTTAGCGAAAGGTTTCTTGAGGGGAAAGCTGTAACTCTGTGATATGAATTAACAGAACACAAAGCAGTTTCTCAGAAAGCTTCTTTCCAGTTTTTAACGGAAGATATTTCCTTTTTCACCATAGCCCTCTATGGGCTTCCAAATATCCCTTTGCCAATTCCACAAGAACAGCCTTAGCCAAAGGCTTCTTGAAGGGAAAGATGTAACTCTGTGAGATGAATTAACAGAACACAGAGCAGTTTCTCAGAAAGCTTCTTTCCAGTTTTGAACGGAAGATATTTCCTTTATCACCATAGCCCTCTATGGGCTTCCAAATATCCCTTTGCCAATTCCACAAGAACAGCCTTAGCGAAAGGCTTCTTGAAGGGAAAGATGTAACTCTGTGAGATGAATTAACAGAACACAGAGCAGTTTCTCAGAAAGCTTCTTTCCAGTTTTGAACGGAAGATATTTCCTTTTTCACCATACCCTCTATGGGCTTCCAAATATCCCTTTGCCAATTCCACAAGAACAGCCTTAGCGAAAGGCTTCTTGAAGGGAAAGATGTAACTCTGTGAGATGAATTAACAGAACACAGAGCAGTTTCTCAGAAAGCTTCTTTCCAGTTTTGAACGGAAGATATTTCCTTTTTCAGCATAGGCCTCTATGGGCTTCCAAATATCCCTTTGCCAATTCCACAAGAACAGCCTTAGCGAAAGGCTTCTTGAAGGGAAAGATGTAACTCTGTGAGATGAATTAACAGAACACAGAGCAGTTTCTCAGAAAGCTTCTTTCCAGTTTTGAAAGGAAGATATTTCCTTTTTCACCATAGCCCTCTATGGGCTTCCAAATATCCCTTTGCCAATTCCACAAGAACAGCCTTAGCGAAAGGCTTCTTGAAGGGAAAGATGTAACTCTGTGAGATGAATTAACAGAAAACAAAGCACTTTCTCAGAAAGCTTCTTTCCAGTTTTGAACGGAAGATATTTCCTTTTTCACCATAGCCCTCTATGGGCTTCCAAATATCCCTTTGCCAATTCCACAAGAACAGCCTTAGCGAAAGGCTTCTTGAAGGGAAACATGTAACTCTGTGAGATGAATTAACAGAACACAGAGCAGTTTCTCAGAAAGCTTCTTTCCAGTTTTGAACGGAAGATATTTCCTTTTTCACCATAGCCCTCTATGGGTTTCCAAATATCCCTTTGCCAATTCCACAAGAACAGCCTTAGCGAAAGGCTTCTTGAAGGGAAAGATGTAACTCTGTGAGATGAATTAACAGAACACAGAGCAGTTTCTCAGAAAGCTTCTTTCCAGTTTTGAACGGAAGATATTTCCTTTTTCACCATAGCCCTCTATGGGCTTCCAAATATCCCTTTGCCAATTCCACAAGAACAGCCTGAGCGAAAGGCTTCTTGAAGGGAAAGATGTAACTCTGTGAGATGAATTAACAGAACACAGAGCAGTTTCTCAGAAAGCTTCTTTCCAGTTTTGAACGGAAGATATTTCCTTTTTCACCATAGCCCTCTATGGGCTTCGAAATATCCCTTTGCCAATTCCACAAGAACAGCCTTAGCGAAAGGCTTCTTGAAGGGAAAGATGTAACTCTGTGAGATGAATTAACAGAACACAGAGCAGTTTCTCAGAAAGCTTCTTTCCAGTTTTGAACGGAAGATATTTCCTTTCTCACCATAGCCCTCTATGGGCTTCCAAATATCCCTTTGCCAATTCCACAAGAACAGCCTTAGCGAAAGGCTTCTTGAAGGGAAAGATGTAACTCTGTGAGATGAATTAACAGAACACAGAGCAGTTTCTCAGAAGGCTTCTTTCCAGTTTTGAACGGAAGATATTTCCTTTTTCACCATGGCCCTCTATGGGCTTCCAAATATCCCTTTGCCAATTCCACAAGAACAGCCTTAGCGAAAGGCTTCTTGAAGGGAAAGATGTAACTCTGTGAGATGAATTAACAGAACACAGAGCAGTTTCTCAGAAAGCTTCTTTCCAGTTTTTAACGGAAGATATTTCCTTTTTCACCATAGCCCTCTATGGGCTTCCAAATATCCCTTTGCCAATTCCACAAGAACAGCCTTAGCGAAAGGCTTCTTGAAGGGAAAGATGTAACTCTGTGAGATGAATTAACAGAACACAAAGCAGTTTCTCAGAAAGCTTCTTTCCAGTTTTTAAAGGAAGATATTTCCTTTTTCACCATAGCCCTCTATGGGCTTCCAAATATCACTTTGCAAATTCCACAAGAACAGTCTTAGCGAAAGGCTTCTTGAGGGGAAAGCTGTAACTCTGTGAGATGAATTAACAGAACACAAAGCAGTTTCTCAGAAAGCTTCTTTCCAGTTTTTAAAGGAAGATATTTCCTTTTTCACCATAGCCCTCTATGGGCTTCCAAATATCACTTTGCAAATTCCACAAGAACAGTCTTAGCGAAAGGCTTCTTGAAGGGAAAGCTGTAACTCTGTGAGATGAATTAACAGAACACAAAGCAGTTTCTCAGAAAGCTTCTTTCCAGTTTTTAACTGAAGATATTTCCTTTTTCACCATAGCCCTCTATGGGCTTCCAAATATCACTTTGCCAATTCCACAAGAACAGCCTTAGCGAAAGGCTTCTTGAAGGGAAAGATGTAACTCTGTGAGATGAATTAACAGAACACAAAGCAGTTTATCAGAAAGCTTCTTTCCAGTTTTTAACGGAAGATATTTCCTTTTTCACCATAGCCCTCTATGGGCTTCCAAATATCACTTTGCCAATTCCACAAGAACAGCCTTAGCGAAAGGCTTCTTGAAGGGAAAGATGTAACTCTGTGAGATGAATTAACAGAACACAGAGCAGTTTCTCAGAAAGCTTCTTTCCAGTTTTTAACGGAAGATATTTCCTTTTTCACCATAGCCCTCTATGGGCTTCCAAATATCCCTTTGCCAATTCCACAAGAACAGCCTTAGCGAAAGGCTTCTTGAACGGAAAGATGTAACTCTGTGAGATGAATTAACAGAACACAGAGCAGTTTCTCAGAAAGCTTCTTTCCAGTTTTGAACGGAAGATATTTCCTTTTTCACCATAGCCCTCTATGGGCTTGCAAATATCCCTTTGCCAATTCCACAAGAACAGCCTTAGCGAAAGGCTTCTTGAAGGGAAAGATGTAACTCTGTGAGATGAATTAACAGAACACAGAGCAGTTTCTCAGAAAGCTTCTTTCCAGGTTTATACCGAAGATATTTCCTTTTTCACCATGGCCCTCTATGGGCTTCCAAATATCACCCTTCATATTCCACAAGAACCGTCATAGCGAAAGGCTTCTAGACGGGAAAGCTGGAACTGTGTGAAATGAATTAACAGAACACAAAGCGGTTGCTCAGAAAGCTTCTTTCCCGTTTTTAACTGAAGATAATTCCTTTTTTACCTTTGCCCTATATGGGCTTCCAAGTGTCTCCTTACAAATTCCACAAGAACAGTCTTAGACAACGGTCACTTGAGTTGAAAGCTGTAACTCTTTGAGATGAATTAATAGAACACTAAGAAGTTTCTCAGAAAGCTTCTTTTCAGTTTTTAACTGAACATATTTCCTTTTTCACCGTTGCCCTCTATTGGCTACTAAATATCACTTTCCAAATTCCACATGAACAGCCTTAGCGAAAGACTTCTTGAGGGGAAAGCTGTAACTCTGTGAGATGAATTAACAGAACACAAAGCAGTTTCTCAGAAAGCTTCTTTCCAGTTTTGAACGGAAGATATTTCCTTTTTCACCATCGCCCTCTATGGGCTTCCAAATATCCCTTTGCCAATTCCACAAGAACAGCCTTAGCGAAAGGCTTCTTGAAGGGAAAGATGTAACTCTGTGAGATGAATTAACAGAACTCAAAGCAGTTTCTCAGAAAGCTTCTTTCCAGTTTTTAAAGGAAGATATTTCCTTTTTCACCATAGCCCTCTATGGGCTTCCAAATATCACTTTGCCAATTCCACAAGAACAGCCTTAGCGAAAGGCTTCTTGAAGGGAAAGATGTAACTCTGTGAGATGAATTAACAGAACACAGAGCAGTTTCTCAGAAAGCTTCTTTCCAGTTTTGAACGGAAGATATTTCCTTTTTCACCATAGCCCTCTAAGGGCTTCCAAATATCCCTTTGCCAATTCCACAAGAACAGCCTTAGCGAAAGGCTTCTTGAAGGGAAAGATGTAACTCTGTGAGATGAATTAACAGAACACAGAGCAGTTTCTCAGAAAGCTTCTTTCCAGTTTTGAACGGAAAATATTTCCTTTTTCACCATAGCCCTCTATGGGCTTCCAAATATCCCTTTGCCAATTCCACAAGAACAGCCTTAGCGAAAGGCTTCTTGAAGGGAAAGATGTAACTCTGTGAGATGAATTAACAGAACACAGAGCAGTTTCTCAGAAAGCTTCTTTCCAGTTTTGAACGGAAGATATTTCCTTTTTCACCATAGCCCTCTATGGGCTTCTAAATATCACTTTGCAAATTCCACAAGAACAGTCTTAGCGAAAGGCTTCTTGAGGGGAAAGCTGTAACTCTGTGAGATGAATTAACACAACACAAAGCAGTTTCTCAGAAAGCTTCTTTCCAGTTCTTAACTGAAGATATTTCCTTTTTCTCCATAGCCCTCTATGGGCTTCCAAATATCACTTTGCAAATTCACAAGAACAGTCTTAGCGAAAGGCTTCTTGAGGGGAAAGCTGTAACTCTGTGAGATGAATTAACAGAACACAGAGCAGTTTCTCAGAAAGCTTCTTTCCAGTTTTTAACGAAAGATATTTCCTTTTTCACCATTGCCCTCTATGGGCTTCCAAATATCACTTATGAAATTCCACAAGAACAGTCTTAGCGAAGGGCTTCTTGAGGGGAAAGTTGTAACTCTGTGAGATGAATTAACAGAACACAAAGCAGTTTCTCAAAAAGCTTCTTTCCAGTTTTTAACGGAAGATATTTCCTTTTTCACCATAGCCCTCTATGGGCTTCCAAATATCACTTTGCAAATTCCACAAGAACAGTCTTAGCGAAAGGCTTCTTGAGGGGAAAGTTGTAACTCTGTGAGATGAATTAACAGAACACAAAGCAGTTTCTCAGAAAGCTTCTTTCCAGTTTTTAAAGGAAGATATTTCCTTTTTCACCATAGCCCTCTATGGGCTTCCAAATATCACTTTGCAAATTCCACAAGAACAGACTTATCGAAAGGCTTCTTGAGGGCAAAGCTGTAACTCTGTGAGATGAATTAACAGAACACAACGCAGTTTCTCAGAAAACTTCTTTCCGTTTTTATCTGAAGATATTTCCTTTTTCACCATAACCCTCTAAGGACTTCCAAATATCACTTTGCAAATTCCACAAGAACAGTCTTAGCGAAAGGCTTCTTGAAGGGAAAGCTCTAACTCCGTGAGATGAAATAACGGAACACAGAGCAGTTTCTCAGAAAGCTTATTTCCGGTTTTTTACGGAAGATACTTTCTTTTTCACCAAAGCCCTCTATGGGCTTTCAAATATCACATTCCAAATACCACAAGAATAGTCTTAGCGAAAGGCTTCTTGAAGGGAAAGCTGTAACTCTGTGAGATGAATTAACAGAACACAAAGCAGTTTCTCAGAAAGCTTCTTTCCAGTTTTTAAAGGAAGATATTTCCTTTTTCACCATAGCCCTCTATGGGCTTCCAAATATCACTTTGCAAATTCCACAAGAACAGTCTTAGCGAAAGGCTTCTTGAGGGGAAAGCTGTAACTCTGTGAGATGAATTAACAGAACACAAAGCAGTTTCTAAGAAAGCTTCTTTCCAGTTTTGAACGGAAGATATTTCCTTTTTCACCATAGCCCTCTAAGGGCTTCCAAATATCACTTTGCAAATTCCACAAGAACAGTCTTAGCGAAAGGCTTCTTGAGAGGAAAGCTGTAACTCTGTGAGATGAATTAACAGAACACAGAGCAGTTTCTCAGAAAGCTTCTTTCCAGTTTTTAACGGAAGATATTTCCTTTTTCACCCTAGCCCTCTATGGGCTTCCAAATATCCCTTTGCCAATTCCACAAGAACAGCCTTAGCGAAAGGCTTCTTGAAGGGAAAGATGTAACTCTGTGAGATGAATTAACAGAACACAGAGCAGTTTCTCAGAAAGCTTCTTTCCAGTTTTGAACGGAAGATATTTCCTTTTTCACCATAGCCCTCTATGGGCTTCCAAATATCCCTTTGCCAATTCCACAAGAACAGCCTTAGCGAAAGGCTTCTTGAAGGGAAAGATGTAACTCTGTGAGATGAATTAACAGAACACAGAGCAGTTTCTCAGAAAGCTTCTTTCCAGTTTTGAACGGAAGATATTTCCTTTTTCACCATAGCCCTCTATGGGCTTCCAAATATCCCTTTGCCAATTCCACAAGAACAGCCTTAGCGAAAGGCTTCTTGAAGGGAAAGATGTAACTCTTTGAGATGAATTCAGAGAACACAGAGCAGTTTCTCAGAAAGCTTCTTTCCTCTTTTGAACGGAAGATATTTCCTTTTTCACCATAGCCCTCTATGGGCTTCCAAATATCCCTTTGCCAATTCCACAAGAACAGCCTTAGCGAAAGGCTTCTTGAAGGGAAAGATGTAACTCTGTGAGATGAATTAACAGAACACAGAGCAGTTCCTCAGAAAGCTTCTTTCCAGTTTTGAACGGAAGATATTTCCTTTTTCACCATAGCCCTCTATGGGCTTCCAAATATCCCTTTGCCAATTCCACAAGAACAGCCTTAGCGAAAGGCTTCTTGAAGGGAAAGATGTAACTCTGTGAGATGAATTAACAGAACACAGAGCAGTTTCTCAGAAAGCTTCTTTCCAGCTTTGAACGGAAGATATTTCCTTTTTCACCATAGCCCTCTATGGGCTTCCAAATATCCCTTTGCAAATTCCACAAGAACAGCCTTAGCGAAAGGCTTCTTGAAGGGAAAGATGTAACTCTGTGAGATGAATTAACAGAACACAGAGCAGTTTCTCAGAAAGCTTCTTTCCAGTTTTGAACGGAAGATATTTCCTTTTTCACCATAGCCCTCTAGGGGCTTCCAAATATCCCTTTGCCAATTCCACAAGAACAGCCTTAGCGAAAGGCTTCTTGAAGGGAAAGATGTAACTCTGTGAGATGAATTAACAGAACACAGAGCAGTTTCTCCGAAAGCTTCTTTCCAGTTTTGAACGGAAGATATTTCCTTTTTCACCATAGCCCTCTATGGGCTTCCAAATATCCCTTTGCCAATTCCACAAGAACAGCCTTAGCGAAAGGCTTCTTGAAGGGAAAGGTGTAACTCTGTGAGATGAATTAACAGAACACAGAGCAGTTTCTCAGAAAGCTTCTTTCCAGTTTTGAACGGAAGATATTTCCTTTTTCACCATAGCCCTCTATGGGCTTCCAAATATCACTTTGCAAATTCCACAAGAACAGTCTTAGCGAAAGGCTTCTTGAGGGGAAAGCTGTAACTCTGTGAGATGAATTAACAGAACACAAAACAGTTTCTCAGAAAGCTTCTTTCCAGTTTTTAACGGAAGATATTTCCTTTTTCACCATAGCCCTCTATGGGCTTACAAATATCACTTTGCAAATTCCACAAGAACAGTCTTAGCGAAAGGCTTCTTGAGGGGAAAGCTGTAACTCTGTGAGATGAATTAACAGAACACAAAACAGTTTCTCAGAAAGCTTCTTTCCAGTTTTTAAAGGAAGATATTTCCTTTTTCACCATAGCCCTCTATGGGCTTCCAAATATCACTTTGCAAATTCCACAAGAACAGTCTTAGCGAAAGGCTTCTTGAAGGGAAAGCTGTAACTCTGTGAGATGAATTAACAGAACACAGAGCAGTTTCTCAGAATCTTCTTTCCAGTTTTTAACGGAAGATATTTCCTTTTTCACCATAGCCCTCTATGGGCTTCCAAATATCACTTTGCAAATTCCACAAGAACAGTCTTAGCGAAAGGCTTCTTGAGGGGAAAGCTGTAACTCTGTGAGATGAATTAACAGAACACAAAACAGTTTCTCAGAAAGCTTCTTTCCAGTTTTTAAAGGAAGATATTTCCTTTTTCACCATAGCCCTCTATGGGCTTCCAAATATCACTTTGCAAATTCCACAAGAACAGTCTTAGAGAAAGGCTTCTTGAAGGGAAAGCTGTAACTCTGTGAGATGAATTAACAGAACACAAAACAGTTTCTCAGAAAGCTTCTTTCCAGTTTTTAACGGAAGATATTTCCTTTTCACCATAGCCCTCTAAGGGCTTCCAAATATCACTTTGCAAATTCCACAAGAACAGTCTTAGCGAAAGGCTTCTTGAGGGGAAAGCTGTAACTCTGTGAGATGAATTAACAGAACACAAAGCAGTTTCTCAGAAAGCTTCTTTCCAGTTTTTAAAGGAAGATATTTCCTTTTTCACCATAGCCCTCTATGGGCTTCCAAATATCACTTTGCAAATTCCACAAGAACAGTCTTAGCGAAAGGCTTCTTGAGGGGAGAGCTGTATATCGGTGAGATGAAATAACAGAACGCAAAGAAGTTTCTCAGAAATCTTCCTTCCAGATTTTTAAGGAAGATATTTCCTTTCTCACCATAGCCCTCTATGGGCTTCCAAATATCCCTTTGCCAATTCCACAAGAACAGCCTTAGCGAAAGGCTTCTTGAAGGGAAAGATGTAACTCTGTGAGATGAATTAACAGAACACAAAACAGTTTCTCAGAAAGCTTCTTTCCAGTTTTGAACGGAAGATATTTCCTTTTTCACCATAGCCCTCTATGGGTTTCCAAATACCACTTTGCCAATTCCACAAGAACAGCCTTAGCGAAAGGCTTCTTGAAGGGAAAGATGTAACTCAGTGAGATGAATTAAGAGAACACAAGCAGTTTCTCAGAAAGCTGCTTTCCAGTTTTTAACTGAAGATATTTCCTTTTTCACCATAGCCCTCTATGGGCTTCCAAATATCAGTTTGCAAATTTCACAAAAACCGTCTTAGTGAACGGGTTCTTGAAGGGAAAGTTGCAACTCTGTGAGATGAATTAACAGAACACAAAACAGTTTCTCAGAAAGCTTCTTTCCAGTTTTGAACGGAAGATATTTCCTTTTTCACCATAGCCCTCTATGGACTTCCAAATATCACTTTGCAAATTCCACAAGAAGAGTCTTATCGTAAGGATTCTTGAGGTAAAAGCTGTAGCATTGTGAGATGAATTAACAGAGCACAACGCAGTTTCTCAGAAAGCTTCTTTCCAGTTTTGAACGGAAGATATTTCCTTTTTCACCATATCCCTCTATGGGCTTCCAAATATCACTTTGCAAATTCCACAAGAACTGCCTTAGCGAAAGGCTTCTTGAAGGGAAAGATGTAACAATGGAAGATGAATTAACAGAACACAATGCAGTTTCTCAGAAAGCTTCTTTCCAGTTTTGAACGGAAGATATTTCCTTTTTCACCATAGCCCTCTATGGGCTTCCAAATATCCCTTTGCCAATTCCACCAGAACAGCCTTAGCGAAAGGCTTCTTGAAGGGAAAGATGTAACTCTGTGAGATGAATTAACAGAACACAGAGCAGTTTCTCAGAAAGCTTCTTTCCAGTTTTGAACGGAAGATATTTCCTTTTTCACCAAAGCCCTCTATGGGCTTCCAAATATCCCTTTGCCAATTCCACAAGAACAGCCTTAGCGAAAGGCTTCTTGAAGGGAAAGATGTAACTCTGTGAGATGAATTAACAGAACACAGAGCAGTTTCTCAGAAAGCTTCTTTCCAGTTTAGAACGGAAGATATTTCCTTTTTCACCATAGCCCTCTATGGGCTTCCAAATATCCCTTTGCCAATTCCACAAGAACAGCCTTAGCGAAAGGCTTCTTGAAGGGAAAGATGTAACTCTGTGAGATGAATTAACAGAACACAGAGCAGTTTCTCAGAAAGCTTCTTTCCAGTTTTGAACGGAAGATATTTCCTTTTTCACCAGAGCCCTTTATGGGCTTCCAAATATCCCTTTGCCAATTCCACAAGAACAGCCTTAGCGAAAGGCTTCTTGAAGGGAAAGATGTAACTCTGTGAGATGAATTAACAGAACACAGAGCAGTTTCTCAGAAAGCTTCTTTCCAGTTTTGAACGGAAGATATTTCCTTTTCCACCATAGCCCTCTATGGGCTTCCAAATATCCCTTTGCCAATTCCACAAGAACAGCCTTAGCGAAAGGCTTCTTGAAGGGAAAGATGTAACTCTGTGAGATGAATTAACAGAACACAAAACAGTTTCTCAGAAAGCTTCTTTCCAGTTTTTAACGGAAGATATTTCCTTTTTCACCATAGCCCTCTATGGGCTTCCAAATATCCCTTTGCCAATTCCACAAGAACAGCCTTAGCGAAAGGCTTCTTGAAGGGAAAGATGTAACTCTGTGAGATGAATTAACAGAACACACAGCAGTTTCTCAGAAAGCTTCTTTCCAGTTTTGAACGGAAGATATTTCCTTTTTCACTATAGCCCTCTATGGGCTTCCAAATATCCCTTTGCCAATTCCACAAGAACAGCCTTAGCGAAAGGCTTCTTGAAGGGAAAGATGTAACTCTGTGAGATGAATTAACAGACCACAAAGCAGTTTTTCAGAAAGATTCTTTCCAGTGTTTAATGGAAAATATTTCGTTTTTCACCATACCCCTCTATGGGCTTCCAAATATCACTTTGCAAATTCTACAAGAGCAGTCTTAGCGAAAGGCTTCTTGAAGGGAAAGATGTAACTCTGTGAGATGAAGTAACAGAACACAGAGCAGTTTCTCAGAAAGCTTCTTTCCAGTTTTGAACGGAAGATATTTCCTTTTTCACCATAGCCCTCTATGGGCTTCCAAATATCCCTTTGCCAATTCCACAAGAACAGCCTTAGCGAAAGGCTTCTTGAAGGGAAAGATGTAACTCTGTGAGATGAATTAACAGAACACAGAGCAGTTTCTCAGAAAGCTTCTTTCCAGTTTTGAACGGAAGATATATCCTTTTTCACCGTAGCCCTCTATAGGCTTAAAAAATCACTTTGCAAATTCCAGAAGAACAGCCTTAGCGAAAGGCTTCTTGAAGGGAACGCTGTAACTCTGTGAGATGAATTAACAGAACACAAAACAGTTTCTCAGACAGCTTCTTTTCAGTTTTTATCTTAGGATATTTCCTTTTTCACCAGAGCCCTCTATGGGCTTCCAAATATCACTTTGCCAATTCCACAAGAACAGCCTTAGCGAAAGGCTTCTTGAAGGGAAAGATGTAACTCTGTGAGATGAATTAACAGAACACAAAATAGTTTCTCAGAAAGCTTCTTTCCAGTTTTTAACGGAAGATATTTCCTTTTTCACCATAGCCCTCTATGGGCTTCCAAATATCCCTTTGCCAATTCCACAAGAACAGCCTTAGCGAAAGGCTTCTTGAAGGGAAAGATGTAACTCTGTGAGCTGAATTAACAGAACACAGAGCAGTTTCTCAGAAAGCTTCTTTCCAGTTTTGAACGGAAGATATTTCCTTTTTCACCATAGCCCTCTAAGGGCTTCCAAATATCACCTTGCAAATTCCACAAGAACAGTCTTACGGAAAGACTTCTTGAGGGGAAAGCTGTAACTCTCTGAGATGAATTAACAGAACAGAAAGCAGTTTCTCAGAAAGCTTCTTTCCAGTTTTTAACGGAAGGTATTTCCTTTTTCACCATAGCCCTCTATGGGCTTCCAAATATCACTTTGCAAATTCCACAAGAACAGTCTTAGCGAAAGGCTTCTTGAGACGAAAGCTGTAACTCTGTGAGATGAATTAACAGAACACAAAACAGTTTCTCAGAAAGCTTCTTTCCAGTTTTTAACGGAAGATATTTCCTTTTTCACCATAGCCCTCTATGGGCTTCCAAATATCACTTTGCAAATTCCACAAGACCAGTCTTAGCGAAAGGCTTCTTGAGGGGAAAGCTGTAACTCTGTGAGATGAATTAACAGAACACAGAGCAGTTTCTCAGAAAGCTTCTTTCCAGTTTTTAACGGAAGATATTTCCTTTTTCACCATAGCCCTCTATGGGCTTCCAAATATCCCTTTGCCAATTCCACAAGAACAGCCTTAGCGAAAGGCTTCTTGAAGGGAAAGATGTAACTCTGTGAGATTAATTAACAGAACACAGAGCAGTTTCTCAGAAAGCTTCTTTCCAGTTTTGAACGGAAGATATTTCCTTTTTCACCATAGCCCTCTATGGGCTTCCAAATATCCCTTTGCCAATTCCACAAGAACAGCCTTCGCGAAAGGCTTCTTGAAGGGAAAGATGTAACTCTGTGAGATGAATTAACAGAACACAGAGCAGTTTCTCAGAAAGCTTCTTTCCAGTTTTGAACGGAAGATATTTCCTTTTTCACCATAGCCCTCTATGGGCTTCCAAATATCACTTTGCAAATTCCACAAGAACATTCTTAGCGAAAGGCTTCTTGAGGGTAAAGCTGTAACTCTGTGAGATGAATTAACAGAACACAGAGCAGTTTCTCAGAAAGCTTCTTTCCAGTTTTGAACGGAAGATATTTCCTTTTTCACCATAGCCCTCTATGGGCTTCCAAATATCCCTTTGCCAATTCCACAAGAACAGCCTTTGCGAAAGGCTTCTTGAAGGGAAAGATGTAACTCTGTGAGATGAATTAACAGAACACAGAGCAGTTTCTCAGAAAGCTTCTTTCCAGTTTTGAACGGAAGATATTTCCTTTTTCACCATAGCCCTCTATGGGCTTCCAAATATCACTTTGCCAATTCCACAAGAACAGCCTTAGCGAAAGGCTTCTTGAAGGGAAAGATGTAACTCTGTGAGATGAATTAACAGAACACAGAGCAGTTTCTCAGAAAGCTTCTTTCCAGTTTTCAACGGAAGATATTTCCCTTTTCACCATAGCCCTCTATGGGCTTCCAAATATCCCTTTGCCAATTCCACAAGAACAGCCTTAGCGAAAGGCTTCTTGAAGGGAAAGATGTAACTCTGTGAGATGAATTAACAGAACACAGAGCAGTTTCTCAGAAAGCTTCTTTCCAGTTTTGAACGGAAGATATTTCGTTTTTCATCATAGCCCTCTATGGGCTTCCAAATATCCCTTTGCCAATTCCACAAGAACAGCCTTTTCGAAAGGCTTCTTGAAGGGAAAGATGTAACTCTGTGAGATGAATTAACAGAACACAGAGCAGTTTCTCAGAAAGCTTCTTTCCAGTTTTGAACGGAAGATATTTCCTTTTTCACCATAGCCCTCTATGGGCTTCCAAATATCCCTTTGCCAATTCCACAAGAACAGCCTTAGCGAAAGGCTTCTTGATGGGAAAGATGTAACTCTGTGAGATGAATTAACAGAACACAGAGCAGTTTCTCAGAAAGCTTCTTTCCAGTTTTGAACGGAAGATATTTCCTTTTACACCATAGCCCTCTATGGGCTTCCAAATATCCCTTTGCCAATTCCACAAGAACAGCCTTAGCGAAAGGCTTCTTGAAGGGAAAGATGTAACTCTGTGAGATGAATTAACAGAACACAGAGCAGTTTCTCAGAAAGCTTCTTTCCAGTTTTGAACGGAAGATATTTCCTTTTTCACCATAGCCCTCTATGGGCTTCCAAATATCCCTTTGCCAATTCCACAAGAACAGCCTTAGCGAAAGGCTTCTTGAAGGGGAAGATGTAACTCTGTGAGATGAATTAACAGAACAGAGAGCAGTTTCTCAGAAAGCTTCTTTCCAGTTTTGAACGGAAGATATTTCCTTTTTCACCATAGCCCTCTATGGGCTTCCAAATATCCCTTTGCCAATTCCACAAGAACAGCCTTAGCGAAAGGCTTCTTGAAGGGGAAGATGTAACTCTGTGAGATGAATTAACAGAACACAGAGCAGTTTCTCAGAAAGCTTCTTTCCAGTTTTGAAAGGAAGATATTTCCTTTTTCACCATAGCCCTCTATGGGCTTCCAAATATCCCTTTGCCAATTCCACAAGAACAGCCTTAGCGAAAGGCTTCTTGAAGGGAAAGATGTAACTCTGTGAGATGAATTAACAGAACACAGAGCAGTTTCTCAGAAAGCTTCTTTACAGTTTTGAACGGAAGATATTTCCTTTTTCACCATAGCCCTCTATGGGCTTCCAAATATCCCTTTGCCAATTCCACAAGAACAGCCTTAGCGAAAGGCTTCTTGAAGGGAAAGATGTAACTCTGTGAGATGAATTAACAGAACACAGAGCAGTTTCTCAGAAAGCTTCTTTACAGTTTTGAACGGAAGATATTTCCTTTTTCACCATAGCCCTCTATGGGCTTCCAAATATCCCTTTGCCAATTCCACAAGAACAGCCTTAGCGAAAGGCTTCTTGAAGGGAAAGATGTAACTCTGTGAGATGAATTAACAGAACACAGAGCAGTTTCTCAGAAAGCTTCTTTCCAGTTTTTAACGGAAGATATTTCCTTTTTCACCATATCCCTCTGTGGGCTTCCAAATATCACTTTGCAAATTCCTCAAGAATCGTCTTAGTGAAAGGCTTCTTGAGGGGAAAGCTGTATATCTGTGAGATGAATTTAAGGAACACAAAACAGTTTCTCAGAAAGCTTCTTTCCAGTTTTGAACGGAAGATATTTCCTTTTTCACCATAGCCCTCTAAGAGCTTCCAAATATCCCTTTGCCAATTCCACAAGAACAGCCTTAGCGAAAGGCTTTCTGAGAAACTGCTTTGTGATGTGTGAATTCATCTCACAGAGTTACACCATTCTTTTCACGGAACAGTTTCATAGCACTTTTTTTGGGAATCTGAAAAGGGATACATTTGATCGCATAGAAGCCTATGGTGAAAAAGGAAATATCCTCAGATAAAAACTAGACAGAAGCTTTCTGAGAAACAGCATTGTGATGTGTGAATTCATCTGTCAGAGTTACACCATGCTTTTCATGGAGCAGTTTGGTAGGCCTGTTTTGGGGAATCTGAGAAGGGACATTTTGGATTGCATTGAAGCCTATGTTGAAAAAGGAAATATCCTCAGATAATAATTAGACAGAAGCTTTCTGAGAAACAGCTTTGTGATGTGTGAATTCATCCTACAGTGCTATGCTGTTCTTTTCATTGAGCAGTTTGATAACACTGTTTTTGAGGAATCTGAGAAGGGATATTTTGGATCGCATTGAAGCCTATGGTGATGAAGGAAATATCCACAGATGAAAACCAACATGAAGCTTTCTGTGAAACAGCTTTGTGATGTGTGAATTCATCTCACAGAGTTACACTGTTCTTTTCATTGAGCAGTTTTGTAACACTGTTTTCGTGAAATCTGCAATAGGATATTTGGGATCGCATTGAAGCCTATGGTGACAAAGGAAATATCCTCATACAAAAACCAAAAACATGCATTCTGAGAAACTGCTTTGTGATGTGTGAATTCATCTCACAGAGTTACACTGTTCTTTTCAGGGAGCAGTTAGGTAACAGTGTTTTTGGGGAATCTGAGAAGGGATATTTTGGATCGCATTGAAGCCTATGGTGACAAAGGAAATATCCTCAGATAAAAATAGAAAGAAGCTTTCTGAGAAACTGCTTTGTGATGTGTGAATTCATCTCACAGAGTTACACTCTTCTTTTTATTGAGCAGTTTGATAACACTGTTTTTGGGAATCACAGAAGGGATATTTTGGATGGCTTTGGAGCCTATAGTGAAAAAAGAAATATCCTCTGATAAAAACTAGAAAGAAGCTTTCTGAGAAACTACTTTGTGATGTGTGAATTCATCTCACAGAGTTACACCATTCTTTTCACTGAGCAGTTTGATAACACTGTTTTTGGGAACCTGAGAAGGGATATATTGGATCGCATTGAAGCCTATGGTGAAAAACTAAATATCCTCAGATAAAAACTAGAAAGAAGCTTTCTGAGAAACTGCTTTGTGATGTGTGAATTCATCTCACAGAGTTACACCATTCTTTTCATGGAGCAGTTTGGTAGCACTGTTTTGGGGGAATCTGAGAAGGGATATTTTGGATCGCATTGAAGCCTATGGTGACAAAGGAAATATCCTCAGATAAAAACTAGAAAGAAGCTTTCTGAGAAACTGCTTTGTGATGTGTGAATTCATCTCACAGAGTTACACTGTTCTTTTCATTGAGCAGTTTGCTAACACTGTTTTTGTGGAATCTGCAAAGGGGATACTTGGGATCCCTTTGAAGCCTACGGTGACAAAGGAAATATCCTCAGATAAAACTAGAAAGAAGCTTTCTGAGAAACAACTTGGTGATATCTGAACTCATCTCACAGAGTTACACCATCCTTTTCATGGAGCAGCTTGATAGCACTGTTTTTGGGGAATATGAGAAGGGATATTTTGGACTGTATTGAAGCCTAAGGTGACAAAAGAAATATCCTCAGATAAATCTAGAAAGAAGCTTTCTGAGAAAATTTTTTTTGATGTGTGAATTCATCTCACAGAGTTACACCTTTCTTTTCATGGAGCAGTTTGCTAACACTGTTTTTGTGGAATCTGCAAAGGGATATTTGGGAGCACATTGAGGCCTATGGTGAAAAAGGAAATATCCTCAGATAAAAACTAGAAAGAAGCTTTCTGAGAAACTGCTTTGTGATGTGTGAATTCATCTCACAGGGTTATACTTTTCTTTTCATAGAGCAGTTTTCTAACACTGTTATTTTCGTGGAGTCTGCAAAGGGATATTTGGGAGCACATTGAAGCCTATGGTGAAAATATCTGAAGGAAATATCTTCAGTTAAAAATTATAAAGAAGCTTTCTGAGAAATTTCTTTGCGATGTGTGAATTTATCTCACACTGTTCTTTTCATAAAGCAGTTTGCTAACACTCTTTTCTTGGAATCTGCAATGTGACATTTCGGAGCACAGTGAATCTGATGGTGACAAAGGATAGATCCTCAGAGAAAATCTAGAAAGAAGGTTTCTGAGAAACTCCTCTCTGATGTGTGAATTCATCTCACAGAGTTACACCCTTCTTTCCATAGAGCAGTTTGATAATATTGTTTTCGGTGAATCTGCAATAGGATGTTTGGGAGCACATTGAAGCCTAAGGTGATGAAGGGTATATCCTCAGATAAAAATGAAAAAGAATCTTTCTGAGAAACTGCTTTGTGATGTGTGAATTCATCCCACAGAGCTACACCATTGTTTTCATTGAGCAGTTTGATAACCCTTTTTTGGTGGAATCTGCAATAGGACTTTTGGGGGCACATTGAAGCCTATGGTGACAAAAGAAATATCCTCAGATAAAACCAAAAAGAAGTTTTCTAAGAGACTGCTTTGTGATGCGTAAATTCATTTCACAGTGTTACACCTTTCTTTTCATGGAGGAATTTGATAACACTGCTTTTGTGGAATCTGCAAAGGGATATCTGGGAGCACAATGAGGCCTATACTGAAAAAATATATATCCTCAGATAAAAACTAGAAAGAATCTTTCTGAGAAACTGCTTTGTGATGTGTGAGTTCATATCACAGAGTTACACTGTTCTTTTCATTGAGCAGTTTGCTTACACAGTTTCTGTGGAATCTGCAAAGGGATATTTGGGAGCACATTGAGGCCTATAGTGACAAAGGAAATATCCTCAGATAAAAACCAAAAAGAAGCTTTCTGAGAATCTCCTTTGTGATGTGTGAATTCATCTCACAGAGTTACACCTTTCTTTTCATGGAGGAGTTTGTTAATACTGTTTTTGTGGAACCTGTAAAGGGATATTTGGGAGCACATTGAAGCCAAGGAAATATCCTCAGATAAAAACTAGAAAGAAGCTTTCTGAGAAACTGCTTTGTGATGTGTGAATTCATCTCACAGAGTTACACTGTTCTTTTCATTGAGCAGTTTGATAACACTGTTTTCATGGAATCTGCAATAGGATATTTGGGAGCACATTGAAGCCTATGGTGACAAAGGAAATATCCTCAGATAAAAACCAAAAAGAAGCTTTCTGAGAAACTGCTTTGTGATGTGTGAATTCATCTCACAGATTTACACCTTTCTTTTCATGGAGCAGTTTGCTAACACTATTTTCGTGGAATCTGCAAAGGGATATTTGGGAGCACATTGAGGCCTATGGTGAAAAAGGAAATATCCTCAGATAAAAACTAGAAAGAAGCTTTCTGAGAAAGTTCTTTGTGATGTGTGAATTCATCTCACAGAGTTACACTGTTCTTTTCATTGAGCAGTTTGATAACACTGTTTTCGTCGAATATGCAAAGGGATATTTGGTAGCGCTTTCAGGCCTATGGTGACAAAGGAAATACCCTCAGAGTAAAAACTAGAAAGAAGCTTTCTGAGAAACTGCTTTGTGATGTGTGAATTCATCTCACAGAGTTACACGATTCTTTTCATGGATCAGTTTGGTAGCACTGTTTTTGGGGAATCTGAGAAGGGATATTTTGGATCACATTGAAGCCTATGGTGACAAAGGAAATATCCTCAGATAAAAACTAGAAAGAAGCTTTCTGAGAAACTTCTTTGTGATGTGTGAATTCAACTCACAGAGTTACACCTTTCTTTTCATGGAGAAGTTTCCTAACACTATTTTCATGGAATCTGCAAAGGGCTGTTCATGAGTGCATTGAGGCAAACGGTGAAAAAGGAAATATGCTCAGAGAAACACTAGAAAGCTTTCTGAGAAGTTGCTTTGTGATTTGTGAATTCATCTCACAGAGAGTTACACATTTCCTTTCATGGAGCAGTTTGGTAGCACAGTTCTTGGGGAATCTGAGAAGGGATATTTTGGATCGCATTGAAGCCTGTGGTGACAAAGGAAATATCCTCAGATAAAATCTAGAAAGAAACTTTCTGAGAAACTTCTTTGTGATGTGTGAATTCATCTCACAGTGTTACACCATTCTTTTCATTGAGAAGTTTGCTAACACTTTTTTCATGGAATCTGGGATGTGATATTCTGGAGCGCATTGAGGAATATGGTGAATAAGGAAATATCCTCAGATAAAAACTAGAAAGAAGCTTTCTGAGAAACAACTTTGTGATGTGTGAATTCATCTCACAGAGTTACACCATTCTTTTCATGGAGCAGTTTGGTAGCACTGTTTTTGGGGAATCTGAGAAGGGATATTTTGGACCACATTGAAGCCTAAGGTGACAAAGGAAATATCCTCAGATAAAAACCAGAAATAAGCTTTCTGTGAAACTGTTTTGTGATGTGTGAATTCATCTCACAAAGTTACATCATTCTTTTAATTGAGCAGTCTGATAACACTGGATTCGTTTAATCTGCAACAGGATAGTTCAGAGAGCATTAAAGCCTATGGTGACAAAGGAAAAATCCTCAGATAAAAACCAAAAAGAAGCTTTCTGTGAAACTGCTTTGTGATGTGTGAATTCATCTCACAGAGTTACACCATTCTTTTCATTGAGAAGTTTGCTAACACTTTTTTCATGGAATCTGCAATGGGATATTCTGGAGCACATTGAGGAATATGGTGAAAAAGGAAATATCCTCAGATAAAAACTAGAAAGAAGCTTTCTGAGAAACAGCTTTGTGATGTGTGAATTCATCTCACAGAGTTACACCATTCTTTTCATGGAGCAGTTTGGTAGCACTGTTTTTGGGGAATCTGAGAAGGGATATTTTGAATTGCATTGAAGCCTATGGTGACAAAGGAAATATCCTCAGATAAAAACTAGAAAGAAGCTTTCTGAGAAAGTTCTTTGTGATGTGTGAATTCATCTCACAGAGTTACACCTTTCTTTTCATGGAGCAGTTTGCTAACACTGTTTTCATGGAATCTGCAATGGGATATTTGGGAGCACATTGAAGCCTATGGTGACAAAGGAAATATCCTCAGATAAAAACTAGAAAGAAGCTTTCTGAGAAACTGCTTTGTGATTTGTGAATTCATCTCACAGAGTTACACCTTTCTTTTCATGGAGCAGTTTGCTAACACTGTTTTCATGGAATCTGCAATGGGATATTTCTGAGCACATTGAAGCTTATGGTGACAAAGGAAATATCCTCAGATAAAAACTAGAAAGAAGCTTTCTGAGAAACTGCTTTGTGATGTGTGAATTCATCTCACAGAGTTACACCTTTCTTTTCATGGAGCAGTTTGCTAACACTGTTTTCATGGAATCTGCAATGGGATATTTCAGAGCACATTGAAGCTTATGGTGACAAAGGAAATATCCTCAGATAAAAACTAGAAAGAAGCTTTCTGAGAAACTGCTTTGTGATGTGTGAATTCATCTCACAGAGTTACACCATTCTTTTCATGGAGCAGTTTGGTAGCACTGTTTTTGGGGAATCTGAGAAGGGATATTTTGGATCATATTGAAGCCTATGGTGACAAAGGAAATATCCTCAGATAAAAACTAGAAAGAAGCTTTCTGAGAAAGTTCTTTGTGATGTGTGATTTCATCTCAGAGAATTACACCATTCTTTTAATTGAGCAGTTTGATTACACAGTTTCCATGGAATCTGCAAAGGGATATTTGAGAGCGCATTGAGGAATACAGTGAAAAAGGAAATATCTTCAGATAAATACTAGAAAGAAGCTTTCTGAGAAACTGCTTTGTGACGTGTGAATTCATCTCACAGAGGTACACCATTCTTTTCATTGAGAAGTTTACCAACACTGTTTTCATTTAATCTTCAATGGGATATTTGGGACAGCATTGAGGAATATGGTGAAAAAGGAAATATCCTCAGATAAAAATTAGAAAGAAGCTTTCTGAGAAACAGCTTTGTGATGTGTGAATTCATCTCACAGAGTTACACCATTCTTTTCATGGAGCAGTTTGGTAGCACTGTTTTTGGGGAATCTGAGAAGGGATATTTTGAATGGCATTGAAGCCTATGGTGACAAAGGAAATATCCTCAGATAAAAACTAGAAAGAAGCTTTCTGAGAAAGTTCTTTGTGATGTGTGAATTCATCTCACAGAGTTACACCTTTCTTTTCATGGAGCAGTTTGCTAACACTGTTTTCATGGAATCTGCAATGGGATATTTTGGAGTGCATTGAAGCCTATGGTGACAAAGGAAATATCCTCAGATAAAAACTAGAAAGAAGCTTTCTGAGAAACTGCTTTGTGATGTGTGAATTCATCTCACAGAGTTACACCTTTCTTTTCATGGAGCAGTTTGGTAGCACTGTTTTTGGGGAATCTGAGAAGGGATATTTTGGATCGCATTGAAACCGATGGTGACAAAGGAAATATCCTCAGATAAAAACTAGAAAGAAGCTTTCTAGGAAAGTTCTTCATGATGGGTGAATTCATCTCACAGAGTTACACCACTCTTTTCATTGAGCAGTTTTATAACACTATTTTTGTGCAATGCTTTCATGCAAATTCTTTCTGATTTGTGAACCTGTCTCACAGAGTTATGGTGTCCTTTTCATTGTGCAGTTTGCTAACACTGTTTCTGTGCAATCTGCAATAGGATATTTTGGATTGCATTGAAGCTTATGGTGACAAAGGAAATATCCCCAGATAATAACCAAAAAGAAGCCTTCTGTGAAACTGCTTTGTGATGTGTGAATTCATCTCACAGATTTACTCCTTTCTTTTCATTGAGAAGTTTGCTAACACTTTTTTCATGGAATCTGCAATGGGATATTCCAGAGAGCATTGAGGAATATGGTGAAAAAGGAAATATCCTCAGATAAAAACTAGAAAGAAGCTTTCTGAGAAACTGCTTTGTGATGTGTGAATTCATCTCACAGAGTTACACGTTTCTTTTCATGGAGCAGTTTGCTAACACTTTTTTATTGGAATCTGCAATGGGATATTTTGGAGTTCATTGAAGTCAATGATGACAAAGGAAATATCCTCAGGTAAAAGCGAGAAAGAAACTTTCTGAGCAACTGGTGTGTGATGTGTGAATTCATCTCACAGAGTTACACCTTTCTTTTCATGGAGCAGTTTGGTAGCACTGTTTTTGGGGAATCTGAGAAGGGATATTTTGGATCGCATTGAAGCCTATGGTGACAAAGGAAATATCCTCAGATAAAAACTAGAAAGAAGCTTTCTGAGAAACTGCTTTGTGATGTGTGAATTCATCTCACAGAGTTACACTGTTCTTTTCATTGAGCAGTTTGCTAACACTGTTTTTGTGGAATCTGCAATAGGATATTTGGGAGTGCATTGAAGCCTATGGTGACAAAGGAAATATCCTCAGACAAAAACCAAAAAGAAGCTTTCTGAGAAACTGCTTTGTGATGTGTGAATTCATCTCACAAATTTACACTTTTCTTTTCATGGAGCAGTTTTCTAATACTGTTTTCATGGAACCTGCAAATGGATATTCAGGAACACAGTGAGGCCTGTGGTGAAAAAGGACAGATCCTCAGACAAAAACTAGAAAAACGCTTTCTGAGAAGTTGCTTTGTGATGTGTGAATTCATCTCACAGAGTTACACTGCTCTTGTCATTGAGGAGTTTGCTAACATAGTTTTCTTGGAATCTGCAATGACATATTTTGGAGTGCATTGGAGCTCATGCAGACAAAGGAAATATCCTCATATAAAAACTAGAACAGTTCTTTTTGAGAATCTGCTTTGTGATGGGTTAATTCATCTCACAGAGTTACAGGATTCTATTCTTGGGTGAGTTGGTAGCACTGTTTTTGGGTAATCTGAGAGAGATATTATTGATCACTTTGAAGCCTATGGTGACAAAGGAAATATCCTCAGATCAAAACTAGAAAGAAGCTTTCTGGGAAACTTCTTCATGATGTGTGAATCCATCTCACAGAGTTACACGTTTCTTTAATGGAGTAGTTTGCTAACACTGTTTTTGGGGAATCTGAGAAGGGATATTTTGGATCACATTGAAGCCTATGGTGACAAAGGAAATATCCTCAGATAAAAACTAGAAAGAAGCTTTCTGAGAAACTGCTTTGTGATGTGTGAATTCATCTCACAGAGTTACACTGTTCTTTTCATTGAGCAGTTTGATAACACTGTTTTTGTGGAATCTGCAATAGGATATTTGGAAGTGCATTGAAGTCAATGGTGACAAAGGAAATATCCTCAGATAAAAACCCAAAAGCTGCTTTCTGAGAAACTGTTTTGTGTTGTGTGAATTAATTTCACAGAGATACATGATTCTTTTCATTGAGCAATTTGAAATCGCTGTTTTTGTGGAACCTGTAATAGGATATTTTGGAACACATTGAAGTCTGTGGTGACAAAGGAAATATATTCTGATAAAAACCAAAAAGAACATTTCTGAGAAACTGCTTTGTGATGTGTGAATTCAACTAACAAAGTTACCCTGTTCTTTTCATTGAGCAGTTTGCTAACACTGTTTTTGTGGAATCTGCAAAAGGATATTTGGGAGTGCATTGAGACCTATGGTGACAAAGGAAATATCCTCAGATGAAAAGTAGAAAGAATCTTTCTGAGAAACTGCTTTGTGATGTGTGAATTCATCTCACATAGTTACATAGTTACTGTACATTTCATTGAACAGTTTGCTAACACTGTTTTTGTGGAATCTGCAATAGGATATTTGGGCGGGCATTGAAGACTATGGTGACAAAGGAAATATCCTCAGATCAAAACTAGAAAGAAGCTTTCTGGGAAACTTCTTCATGATGTGTGAATCCATCTCACAGAGTTACACGTTTCTTTTGATGGATCAGTTTGCTAACACTGCTTTCATGGAATCTGTAAAGTGATATTTGGAGCACATTGGGTCCTAGAGTGAAAAAGGAAATATCCTCACATAAAAACTAGAAAGAATCTTTCTGAGAACCTGCTTTTGATGTGTGAATTCATCTCAGAGAATTACACTGTTGTTTTCATTGAGGAGTTTGCTAACACTGTTTTCATGGAATCTGCAATAGGATATTTGGGAGTGCATTGAAGCCTATGGTGACAAAGGAAATATCCTCAGATAAAAACTAGAAAGAAGCTTTCTGAGAAACTGCTTTGTGATGTGTGAATTCATCTCACAGAGTTACACTGTTCTTTTCATTCAGCATTTTGCTAACACTGTTTTTGTGGAATCTGCAATAGCATATTTTGGAGCACATTGAAGTGTATGGTGACAAAGGAAATATCCTCAGATAAAAACTAGAAAGAAGCTTTCTGAGAAACTGCTTTGTGATGTGTGAATTCATCTCACAGAGTTACACTGTTCTTTTCATTGAGCAGTTTGCTAACACTGTTTTTGTGGAATCTGCAATAGGATATTTGGGAGCTCATTGAAGCCTATGGTGACAAAGGAAATATCCTCAGATAAAAACTAGAAAGAAGCTTTCTGAGAAACTGCTTTGTGATGTGTGAATTCATCTCACAGAGTTACACTGTTCTTTTCATTGAGCAGTTTGATAACACTGTTTTTGTGGAATCTGCAATAGGATATTTGGGAGCTCATTGAAGCCTATGGTGACAAAGGAAATATCCTCAGATAAAAACCAAAAGAAGCTTTCTGAGAAACTGCTTTGTGATGTGTGAATTCATCTCACAGAGTTACACTGTTCTTTTCATTGAGCAGTTTGCTAACACTGTTTTCTTGGAATCTGCAATGGGATACTTGGGAGCGCATTGAAGCCTACGGTCAAAAAGAAAATATCCTCAGATAAAAACTAGAAAGAATTTTTCTGAGAAACTGCTTTGTGATATGTGAATTCTTCTCACAGAATTACACCACTCTTTTCATGGAGCAGTTTGCTAGCACTGTTTTTAAAGGATCTGCAATAGGATATTTGGGAGCTCATTGAAGCCTATAGTGACAATGGAATTATCCTCATAGATAATCCAAAACGAAGCTCTCTGAGAAACGACTTTGTGATGTGTGAATTGATCTCACAGAGTTACACTGTTCTTTTCATTGAGCAGTTTGCTAATACTCTTTTCTTGGTATCTGCAATGAGATAGTTTGGATCGAATTGAAGCCTATGGTGACAAAGGAAATATGTTCAGAAAAAAGCTAGAAAGAAGCTTCCTGAGAATGTGCTATGTGATTTTTGCATTCATCTCACAGAGTTACACCTTTCTTTTCATAGAGAAGTTTGATAGCACTGTTTTTGGGGAATTTAAGAAGGGATATGTTGGATGTCTTTGAAGAGTATGGTGACATAGGATATATCCTCAGATAAAAACTAGAGAGAATCTCTCTGAGAAACTTCTTTGTGATGTGTGAGTTCATTTCACAGAGTTACACCTTTCTTTATATGTTGCAGTTTGCTAACACTGTTTCCATGGAATCTGCAAAGGGATATTTGGGAGCACATTGAGGCCTATGGTGAAAAAGGAAATATCCTCAGATAAAAACTAGAAAGAAGCTTTCTGAGAAACTGCTTTGTGATGTGTGAATTCATCTCACAGAGTTACACTGTTCTTTTCATTGAGCAGTTTGCTAACACTGTTTTCTTGGAATCTGCAATGGGATATTTTGGAGCACATTGAAGCTTATGGTGACAAAGGAAATATCCTCATATAAAAACTAGAAAGAAGCTTTCTGAGAAACTGCTTTGTGATGTGTTAATTCATCTCACAGAGTTACACTGTTCTTTTCATTGAGCAGTTTGATAACACTGTTTTCATGGAATCTGCAAAGGGATATTTTGGAGTGCATTGAAGCCTATGGTGACAAAGGAAATATCCTCAGATAAAAACTAGAAAGAAGCTTTCTGAGAAAGTTCTTTGTGATGTGTGAATTCATCTCACAGAGTTACACCTTTCTTTTCATGGAGCAGTTTGCTAACACTGTTTTCATGGAATCTGCAAAGGGACATTTGGAGTCACATTGAGGCCTATGGTGAAAAAGGAAATATCCTCAGATAAAAACTAGAAAGAAGCTTTCTGAGAAACTGCTTTGTGATGTGTGAATTCATCTCACAGAGTTACACCTTTCTTTTCATGGAACAGTTTGCTAACACTGTTTTCATGGAATCTGCAAAGGGATATTTGGGAGCACATTGAGGCCTATGGTGAAAAAGGAAATATCCTCAGATAAAAACTAGAAAGAAGCTTTCTGAGAAACTGCTTTGTGATGTGTTAATTCATCTCACAGAGTTACAAGATTCTTTTCATGGATCAGTTTGGTAGCACTGTTTTTGGGGAATCTGAGAAGGGATATTTTGGATTGCATTGAAGCCTATGGTGACAAAGGAAATATCCTCAGATAAAAACTAGAAAGAAGCTTTGTGAGAAAGTTCTTTGTGATGTGTGAAATCTCACAGAGTGACACTTTTCATTTCATGGATCCGTTTACAAACACTGTTTTCATGGAATCTGCAAATTGATATTTGGGAGCGCATTGAGGCCTATGGTGAAAAATTAAATATCTTCAGATAAAAACTAGAAAGAAGCTGTGTGAGAAACTACTTTGTGATGTGCAAATTCATCTGACAAAGTCACACCATTCTTTTCATTGAACAGTTTGCTAATGCTGTTTTCATGGGATGTGCAAAGGGATATTTTGGAGTGCATTGAAACTTTCAGTGACAAAAGAAATATCCTCATATATAAACTAGAAGAAACTTTCTGAGGAAATGCTTTTAGATGTGTTAATTCATCTCACAGAGTTACAAGATTCTTTTCATGGAACAGTTTTTTAGCACTGTTTTTGGGGAATCTGAGAAGGGATATTTTGGATCGCACTGAAGCCAATGGTGACAAAGTATATATCCTCAGATAAAAACTAGATAGAAGCTTTCTGAGAAACTTTTTTGTGATGTTTGAATTCACCTCACAGAGTTACACTTTTCTTTTCATGGAACAGTTTTCTAACACTGTTTTTGTGGAATCTGGTAAGGAACATTTGAGAGCCCATTGAGGCCTCTAGTGAAAAGCAGAATATCCTCCGATATAAACTAGAAAGAAGCTTTCTGAGAAATTGCTTTGTGATATGTGAATTCATCTCGCAGAGTTGAGTTACATGGTACTTTTCATTGAGCAGTTTGATAACACCATTTTCACGGAATTTGCAATAGGATATTTCGAGGTGTATTAAAGCTTATGGTGACAAAGGAAATATCATAATATAAAAACTAGAAAGAAGCTTTCTGAGAAACTGTTTTGTGATCTGTATTTCAACTCACAGACTTACACGTTTCTTTTCATTGCAGAGTTTAGTAACACTGTTTTCATGGAATCTGCAATAGGATATTTTGGATCGCATTGAAGCCTATGGTGACAAAGGAAATATCCTCAGATAAAAACTAGAAAGAAGCTTTCTGAGAAAGTTCTTTGTGATGTGTGAATTCATCTCACAGAGTTACACTGTTCTTTTCATTGAGCAGTTTGCTAACACTGTTTTCATGGAATCTGCAAAGGGATATTTTGGATCACATTGAAGCCTATGGTGACAAAGGAAATATCCTCAGATAAAAACTAGAAAGAAGCTTTCTGAGAAACTGCTTTGTGATGTGTGAATTCATCTCACAGAGTTACACTGTTCTTTTCATTGAGCAGTTTGCTAACACTGTTTTCTTGGAATCTGCAATGGGATATTTTGGAGTGCATTGAAGCTTATGGTGACAAAGGAAATATCCTCAGACAAAAACTAGAAAGAAGCTTTCTGAGAAACTGCTTTGTGATTTGTGAATTCATCTCAGAGTTTCATGATTCTTTTCATGGAGCAGTTTCTTAGCACTGTTTTTGGGGATTCTGAGATGGGATATTTTGCATTGCATTGAAGTCTATGGTGACAAAGGAAATATCCTCATATAAAAACCAAAAAGAAACTTTCTGAGAAACTGCTTTCAGATGTTTTAATTCATCTCACAGAGTTATAAGATTCTTTTCATGCATCAGTTTGGTAGCACTGTTTTTGAGGAATCTGAGAAGGAATATATTGGATCACGTAGAAGTATGGTGACAAAGGAAATATCCTCAGATAAAAACTAGAATGAAGCTTGCTGAGAAAGTTCTATGACATGTGTGAATTCATCTCACAGAGTTACACCTTTCTTTACATGGAGCAGTTTACTAACAGTGTTTTCATGGAATCTGCAAAGGGATATTTTGGATCACATTGAAGCCTACGGTGACAAAGGAAATATCCTCAGATAAAAAGTAGAAAGAGTCTTTCTGAGAAACTGCTTTGTGATGTGTAATTCATCTTACAAAGTTACACTGTTCTTTTCATTGAGCAGTTTCATAACACTGTTTAGTGGTATCTGCAATTGGATATTTTGGATTGCATTGAAGCCTCTGGTAACAAATAAATATCCTCAGATAAAAACCAAGAAGAAGCTTTCTGGGGAACTGCTTTGTGATATGTGAATTCTTCTCATGAAAGTACATCATTCTTTTCATTGAGTGGTTTGCTAACACTTTTTTCATGGAATCTGCAATGGGATATTTTGGAGAGAGTTGAAGCTTATGTTGACAAAGGAAATATCCTCAGACAAAAACTAGAAAGAAGCTTTCTGGGAAACTGTTTTATGATTTGTGAGTTCATCTCACAGAGCTACATGATTCTTTTCATGCAGCAGTTTGGTAGCACGGTTTTTGGAGAATCTGAGATGGGATATTTTGGATGACATTGAAGCTTATGGTGACAAAGGAAATATCCTCAGATAAAAACTAGAAAGAAGCTTTCTGAGAAAGTTATTTGTGTTGTATGAATTCATCTCACTGAGTTAACCTTTTCTTTTCATTTAGTAGTTTTGTAACACTGTTTTCATGGAATCTGAAAAGTGCTATTTAGGAGCGCACTGACTCCTATGGTGAAATTGAAAATATTCTCAGATGAAAACTAGAAAGCAGCTTTCTGAGAGAGTTACACCGTTCTTTTCATTGAGCAGCTTGAAAACACTGTTTTCGTGGAATCTGCAATAGGGTATTTGGAGTGCACTGAAGCCTCTGGTGACAAAGGAAATATCCACAGATAAATACCAAAAACAACCTTTCTGTGAAACTACTTTGTGATGTGTGAATTCATCTCAGAAAGTTACATGGTTCTTTTATTTGAGAAGTTTGCTAACATGTTTTTCGTGGAATCTGCATTGGGATATTTTGGAGCACATAGAGGCTTATGGTGACAAAGGAAATATCCTGAGATAAAAACTAGAAAGAATCTTACTGAGAAACAGCTTTGTGATGTGTAAATTCATTTCACAGAGTTACACTATTTTTTTCATGCAGCAGTGTGGTAGCACTGTTGTTGGGGAATCTGCAATAGGATATTTGGGAGCACATTGAAGAACACGGTGACAAAGGAATTATCCTCCGACAACAAAATAAAGAAGCTTTTTGAGAAACTGCTTTGTGATGTGTGAATTCATCTCACAGGTTTACACCTTTGTTTTCATGGAGAACCTTGCTAACACAATTTTCATGGAATCTGCAAAGGGATATGCACGAACACACTGAGGCCTGTTGTGAAAAGGAAATACCCTCAGACAAAAACTAGAAATAAGTTTTCTGAGAAACTGCTTTGTGTTGTGTGATTTAATCTCACATAGTTACACTTTTCTTTTCATTGAGGAGCTTGCTAACACTGTTTTCCTGGAATCTGCAATGGGATATTTTGGAGTGCTTTGGAGCTTATGGGGACAAGGAAATATCCTCATATAAAAACAGAAGAATTCTTTCTTAGAAACCGCTTTGTGATGGGTTAATTCATCTCACAGAGATACAGGATTCTTTTCATGGATCAGTTTGGTAGCACTGTTTTTGGGAAATCAGAGAAGGGATATTTTCAATTGCTTTGAAGCCTACAGTAACAAAGGAAATATTCTCAGATCAACAGTAGAAAGAATCTTTTTTTTTTTTAATTTGCAAGCTTTAATTTATTCATTGAACAGCTTTCTTTACGGGAAACATTGGACGTTTAAATACTATGATGTCTTACATTTGTATGACAATTAATTTCTAATATTTTTTGCATGTTCACTGTAAAAATTTCAAGCAAGACAAATGAAATAGAGCAAAAAGGTAAAATTCCCTCTTTATACAAACCTCACACTTGAGCTACTGCCTTCAAGTGTAAAGACTACTTGACAGTAAATAACCACTGTTCACAGTTCATTGTGTATTCTCCAGCCCTTTCTGTAAGTACCAATAAATAGATATTTTCTTTTCTTTTTTTTTTTTTTTGTGTCAGCTCGGGAAGCTCGAGGCCCTGACCAACGCTTGCAGGGGTCCCTGCTAGTTAGTGCCCCTCACCCACCACCATGGAGTCCGTGCCGCTTCCTTAGAACTTCTACAGAACCAAGCTCCCCGGAGCCCTGTTTGGCAGCTCTAGCCTTGCCGTCGTGTAATTGGCCAAATCACTGTTTTTCTCGCCTTACTTTCCACCAAGTGTCTGGAGTCATGTGAGCCTCGTGTCATCTCCGGGGTGGCCACAGGCAAGATGCCCGGTGGTTTTGTGCTTAAAATAGAAAGAATCTTACTAAGAAACTTCTTCATGGTGTGTGAATTCATCTCACAGAGTTGTACATTTCCTTTAATAGAGCAGTTTGCTAACACTGTTTTTGTGGAATCTGTAAAGGGATATTTGGGAGTGCATTGGGTCCTATGGTGAAAAAGGAAATATCCTCACATAAAAACTAGAAAGAAGCTTTCTCAGAAACTGCTTTGTGATGTGTAAATTCAGCTCAGAGAGTTACAATATTGTATTCATTCAACAGTTTGCTAACACTGTTTTCTTGGAATCTGCAATCCGATATTTTGGAATGCATTGAAGCTTATGGTGACAAAGGGAATATCCTCAGATAAAAACTAGAAAGAAGATTTCTAAGAAAGTCCTTTGTGATGTGTGAATTCATCTCACAGAGTTACACCTTTCTTTTCATGGAGCAGTTTTCTAACACTGTTTTCGTGGAATCTGCAAAGAGATATTTGGGAGCACTTTGAGGCCTATTGTTGAAAAGGAAAGACCCTCAGATAAAAAGTGGAAAGATGCTTTCTGAGAAACTGCTTTGTGATATGTGATTTCATCTCACAAAGTTACACCGTATTTTTCATTGAACAGTTTGATAACACTGTTTTCGTGGAATCTGCAATAGGATATTTGGGAGGGCATTGAAGCCTATGGTGACAAAGGAAATATCCTCAGATAAAAGCTGGAAAGAATCTTTCTTAGAATCTGCTTTGTGATTTGTGAATTCATCTCTTAGAGTTACATGATTGTTTTCATGGATCAGTTTGGTAGCCCAGTTTTTGGGGAATCTGAAAAGGGATAATTTGGATTGCATGGAAACCTATGGTCACAAGGGAAATATCCTCAGATAAAGACTAGAAAGATGATTTCTAGAAAGTTTTTTTGTGATCTGTGAATTCATCTCACAGATGTACATGGTTCTTTTCCTTGAGCAGTTTCATAACACTCTCTTCCTGGAAACTACAACAGTATATTTGGGAGCTCATTGAAACCTATGATGACAAAGGAAATATCCTCAGACAAAAAACCAAAAAGAAGCTTTCTGAGAGACTGCTTTGTGATGTGTGAATTGATCTCACAGAGTTACACTGTTCTTTTCATTGAGCAATTTGCTAATACTGTTTTCCCCTATTGTTGTTTCATTGGTCTATATGTCCATTTTTCTTTTATGACAGTTCTTTACTGTGATAATTCCCATATCTTTGTGTGATATATTTTGAAATAAATGTGATGCCTCTAGTTTTGCTCTTGTTCAAGATTGATTTGGCTATTTGAGATCTTTTATGGTTCTAGATGTATTTTCTTATTGGTTTTTTATTTCTGTAAAGAAATACCACTGATATTTTATAGAAATTGCTATTTATAGATTGTTTTGCTTAATAAGGACATTTTTAACAATGTTAATTCCTCAAATCAATGAATACAGTGTCTTTCCATGTATTTGTGTCTCCTTCAATATCTTTGACTA